>CM069456.1:27920428-27984241 GCA_035610835.1 Ophiura sarsii
AATAGTCGATTTTTATAGCCAAAAAATACACGACATGGACATATACTGAATAGTTCATGTCATGTGATCTATTTTCCACCAAAAGAATCACATAAATATGTTTATGTATTATATAATATGGACTATTTATACCTTCATACCCAGATAGCAAGACTACGCTTGGCAAACGTTCACAGTAAATAACACCAATGATAAGAGATGTCAGATATTATATATATAGGCCTAGTTAAATAACATGTTAAATAAATTACAGATTTACTACCGAAAGGGAATAGTGTATGTAGCTCTGCTGCATCGCCTAGAATTCCCATTACAAGTTACCGGTTCACTACCGGGAGGAAGTGATGTATGTAGCTCTGCTGCATCGCACAGAATTCACATTATTTGCCTACCCCGTGTTGCTATACAAAAATGCTCAATGTATAATAAAAACTTGTCACAAATAAAATACCCAACATATGGCTACATTTGATAAATTAAGCAACAGTTGCTATACAAAAATGCTCAATATATAATGAAAACAATTCACAAATTAAGCAACAGTCACAAAATGCCCAACAAATGGTTAATTAATATAACCCAACTGTTGTGTAATTAAAATTGTGCAACTGCTGAGTAACTGGAATTGTTCAACTGTTGGTGAAAACATGTTATCCAACGGTGTTGGGTAAATTTTACGCAACTGTTGAGCGGTTGCATACTTCAACAACGTTGTGTAAAATGTTGAGTAACTATTTAAGCAACCTTTTTGCAGTGTAGTTCCTGTTAATTGCCCAGGGGGATGGGGAGGGGGGGGGAGTACTTAGTGGATATGAGGTTACGGAGATGTGCCGCCAAATAGGGCCCCATTTTTCACCCTCTGATAACTGGATGACCCCTTTTCAAAGCCTTTTTGGTAAATGTATGGGTCTAAAATCCTGAATTTTGCTGGTTTTCGCCAACATTTTAGCAAATTCAGTCAAATATATAGGAAAATTATGGGTTTCTGGAAAACATATGGGTCCATTTTCTCCCGAAAATTGGTAAAATGTTTGGGTCAATTTTCATTTTGCTGGCGGTACATCCCTATCAAAAAATTCGAGTTACCCCCCCCCCCCCCCTCCCCCCCCCCCCCTCTCCCCCCCCCCCCCCCCCCCCGGGGGGTTAATCGCTCAATGGAATCGTTGTGGACACCCTGTATGAAGCATAGTTCGTGTTATGTGTAAAACACTGTTGATGGGACATCATATGACTGGAATAATTAAAGGAAATTGCAACTTAATTGAAGTCAACAAGTTTCAGGTCACATTCGTAGACATCAGATAATGTGCAATTTATGCAGTAGTGGGCTAAATAACGGAAAATGTTATAGAGAAAACTGATGAAAACCCGTATGATTGGCCATTAGCTGTTGACTGTGCTGTGTTTTGGACTGTCCGGGTTTGTACTTAAATTAGTATATCACTATATCAGACTCGTTACACGTCTTAGTTGAAGACTATTTAGACTTATTTTAAGACACCCTCCACCCTTATAAATTCCTTCGCCGTCGCGGTTAGCCATGTCCGTGCCACTGTACACAGATTCCCATTGCCGACATTGACGCCTCTAGTGTTTAACGCCCTCGATTTACAAGGTACATTTATGCTAATGAGTTGACGCAAAGGGTACATCGCGCAGACATCACGCTATACCGCGCCGCGCGATGTTCGTTACCGTAAACAAAAATTGATCCTTGACGGAGTAAAGCGCATAGCACATGTACACTGTACAGCAAAGCAATACATTTATACAGGAAGTGTGTACGGTTAATAAATTCGCATACCGCGTGTCTCAATGTCCCTTATCAGGACTTTTGTTCTGTCAATCATGGCGTTGTCAAGATAGCGCCCCCATTTTGCAAGTACATTTTACGAAATCACGCCCATATGCCCAGGCTTCAGTTGTGCGATTCCAATAGCCTCTCCCATACTATTAAACTCCCTGGGTTAGCCTCATCTTTATTAACACTTATACCGTCAGTCGTCTGCAGATGACACTTTCAAAATGTTTCAAAACTGTCAACATTATTGAATTTCATAAGCATATTTGGAATCACCATGAGAAATTTATTAAAATAAGTACAAACATGCCTAGTATTGCTTCAGTAATTCTTGAGATAGGACTTTGAAAGCTGGGAAAGGTTCGAAAAATCTTGTTTTATATAGGGGAATATGGAGCAACTGGACCGTGGGGCAAGTGGTCCGAAAAGAAGGATTTTGTAATTGTATGTGCATTTTAACTGCTTTCTTTTGAACAGTACGACTTTTGTTGATACTTGACATATATCCTTACCTTCTACAATCCAAAACATTTGAAACTTTAGGGTATTTACACATGTGATTTTCTCCAGATCTTTGAAGCCAACTCCTTGAGTGACTGATTGAAAATTCACAGATAGTATGGGCGATATCACAGATAGTATGGGCGATATATGAAGATGGGTTTAGATCATGTTTAATGTACTTTATATGATTGACAGATATGCAACAGTAAATATATACATGCAGTACAGTCGTCTTAAGATGCTAGGTGCATATTGCATTTGATGGGTGCTATATTGTAGTGTGCTTAGGGACTTTCCGAAATATGATTAAAACCATAGGTTGTGGTTGAAATGACCGGAAAATGGCGCATATTGCTAACTTGGGACATTGGTGGTTTGGATTTCCGATCAATATTATCATTTAAAGAATGCTTCAACTTAAATCATTATCACGGGTATTCATTTGGTAGAGTTATTAGTTTATGAAATTGCAAATAACAAAGTACACCATTTCTTATTTTATCTAAAGACACTCGTCTACTTGTTAGACCCGAACGCCGTAATATTTGCGAATTCAAAGATACTCGCTGGCTACAGAAATCTGTGTAATGGCTAAAAACAAAAATGCAGTTTTGCCTTTTTTTCTGAAATGTATTGGAGTTATTGATTATTATGACAAATGGTAGTATGTTTTAAAACATGTTGGCGTAAAATTTATTACGTCACAGGCGTGTTTGAATAATGTTTCATCTCGACAAAGTGCTACGTCATTTGTTGAGGTAAGTCGTCCGAAGGGGTATGGGGCAACTGGTCAGCCTGCACAAACTTAATCAAAATTGTAAAATTCATTTTGAAAATTAGTTGTTAGTGTCAATAAAACATGACTCGGTATTGAAATGTGAATAGAATATGAAATAATTCACATTCTTTCTAGTTCTTAGACATTTTGGGGGCATTTCGGGTCTAATACCACTATTTCTGATATTGAAGGATTACAATATGACATGAAATTGCTTTAGAATGGTTTAAAATCTTGGTATTATGAATTACATCTTTATTATATTTTGAATGGTGTCTGTAAGGGCATTTGCAATGACGAAATATCATGATTTATGTATTTTATCCACTGCTTTTTGTGTATATTAACCGTTGGGTCATCATTGTCATATTGACTAACTTCCCCTGTAACATGAAAAGCTGGCTAAATATCAATATTTATTATAAGTACTAAATGATGATTATATGAAGTAAATAAAATCATTAAAGAAAGGGGTGTATATTGACAAATGTATGGGGCGTCTGAATATCACAACCATGTAACCATTTAACTAGGTTCATACCGTTTTATCTAATAAACGTGCAGTCGAAAATTGCGCTTGCTTTGTACACCATTAGTATAACTGCTTTTTAAACGTTAACCGCGAAAACTGTATAAAACATGGGTTTCATGAGACCTGTATCCTTTTTACACGTTAAACAATATGGAAATGAGTTTGTAAAGATAATCTTGCCAGTTACCGTGTTGTCAATCAATGATTTCTGTGTATTCTAACCGTTGGAACATATAGGACCAGTTGCGCCAATGATGGGGTAAGTGGTCCGTGCCAAGTAAAGTTTTAGTTAGTGGTAATTGGCCTTTTGTTTGGATATTTTTTAACATTGATTATATATTATATGTAAACAGTTACATGGGTGATATTTTCATAGCAATTCCATAAATATTTACACGAGCTTTAAGCTTTTATATCATGAAATATGCTTAACCGGACCAGTTGCCCCATCCTCCCCTATTGTGGTAAAACTAATACAAGCGTTAACTATGCATGGTGTAATGTATTTTTCAATTGTTAATGTATTTTTGTATCGTCTAACACCTGAACACGATAAGCCAGTCAACATGTCGCCAAAGCATGCATGCGCGACGTTCTCTCATTACAAAAATCGAATCAATCCATTTCATACATACTTGTAACCGGGACTTGTAATAACGCAATGAATATAGGGCCTATAGCGATAAATAAAATTTAAATCAGCGCCTCATTTGAGGCCACACACATCACAGGATTTAAACGTCCGAGTCGCATTCGAATCGGAGCAAAGCCGATTTCGAGTCCGACAAAAGTTGAACTCAAGTCCCGACAAAAGTTGGACTCGCACTCGTGTCCAGACTCTAGTCCGAGTAGACTCGACTCGAACGATACAAGTCTTGTGAAACTACAAGACATCCCCCCTTATTAAGATTGTACTTCGCGGTTAGCCTATAGTGTGTATGTATTATTTAAATTGTTATGTATTTTGATTTTGTCTAACAGGTTCTAAAACCAAAAAATCCCGAAAATGTGCGTTCTTGCTAATCAAAATTGAACTATATATAGGCCAGTTCTCAAGACCTACTTTTTTGACAAAATCAGTTCCTAAGACCCTTTTTTGCGTCATAGAATCCACTCAGTTCAGTTCTGTAGACCCCTTTTTGAGATCCTGGACGGCACACCCTACCCACAAAAAAGTTGAGTGCACCCCCCCCCCCCCCCCCCCCCCCCACCCAGGGGTATGAGTCTCACGCAAGACGATCCTTAGCCTCATCATCATTAACTATGGTGTGTATAATGTGTTTTTCAATTTTTAATATGATTTTTGTTTTGTCTTATAACAGGTCCTACGATGATACGCCAGTCAACAACTCATGAAGGCCATGAAGGCGTAACGTTCCCTCGTTACAACAATCGAATCATTCCATTGCATACAGACTTGTAACGCAGAAATTAAAATATGACAATAAAACTCTAAAATTTAGCGCCGTGAGGCCGTGACAACACAGTATTTACACAATTGAGTCTTAATATAACAGAACATTTATATTTGCATCAGGCAAACACCCGAGTGATATTCAACAAACGGTATACAGATGAACATGATGAATGATCCGTCAAAGATTTGGTGAATAGACATACACACGGTGCAAATGAGTAGCTGGAATAGACCACCAATTGAATGTTTGAGCTCGCCCGAGCTGCAGCTGTTTGATAATATACAGATACAACTGAATGACTACTATACACACCCTCCACACCCTCCATGCCCTCACTCAAGTTGTACGGAGTGGAGATACAACTAATAAATGCTGAATTCATATTGGATGAGCTGTGTGTGGAATAGACGAGCAACAGAATGACTACTGCATTTGTAAAATCTTGTGTGGAATAGACAAACACCTGAATGACTGCATTTGTATTAGCTTTTTGGAATAAGCATATCCAACAATTGTGCCCGTATACGCTATGTGGGATAGACAAGCATCATAATGATTCAGTTTAGCTATTTGGAATAAACATACATCTAATAACTGTGTCTGAAGAAGCTGCTGGAATAGACATAGGCCTACATTGCGGTTGCATTGCATTTGTACAAACTATGTGGAGTGGACATGTATCCGAGTTGCGTTCATAGAGGCTTTGTGGAGTACACAAACAACTAAATGATTGAATCCGTATAAGATGTGTGGAATCATCATTCACCCAAATGCATCTGTTGGAGTATACATAATTTATAACTGAATTGCATTCGTAGAGGCTTTGTGGAATACACAACTATATTATTTCACTCCGTCCGTATAATAACCTTTGTGTGTGATAGACATTCACTGAATTCCTCCGTCCGTAGTAACGTAATATTGTTGCAGGTTGTTCTAGACAAGATGCAATCGCCCCGTCGTGCCCCTGTTCCTATTGCTAGTCGTGCCCGTGTGACCGATGGAAAAAAGATCCTCACCTTCATTGTCATCATTTCGATTGTTGTTATGTGCTACATCAGTCAAGGTAAGGCATATGCCGCGGAGCTGCGTAATCAAGCCAGTTGGCATCAGAGTAAAAGTGAATTAAACACTAGTTGTACGGGGGACGAAGACGCTATAGTCAATTTCGCCATCACGAGACAGTGACGTAACCGCGTATTCTACTTATTGCAGCACATAACTCGCGCGCCTACTCGCGGCGCTGGCGTTTCCATACGAGCATTGAAAGGCGGAAGATACATACGCGTGCGTAAAAGCTGCGCCTGTTAAGTTACGTACTCTCCAGAGGAAGCCAAATAGAGTATACACTGACAACTTAAACTAGTCAGACAAAGGCTGGACTAACTTTAAACTAGTCGAGCAGGTTATTCAAGCCTGCTGGATCGGTAATGGCCGACTTGACTAGCTTAAGGTTAGTCCGGCTCAGCCTGACTAGCTTGGTTTGTTCTGCTGGACTAGCTTACTCTCTAGATTCGAGAGATTAAAAATAATAATCTATGGAGCGATTACAAAAGTTTTTAATCTATTTTGATTATTTATTGTCGTTGTCAATCCGAAATGGTTTACAAATCGACAAATTCGCGCGCATTTAAGTAATCGAAATATCCATTTGAAAGTATACAAAGTTTCAACCAATGAAAATACTTAAAATGTGTAGACTGATTTTTTTTAATCGAAATCTTTCTTTCGGTAAGCGACGCGACGGAGCATAGCGAAGCGACACAGATCATGGAGATGGCAGACACTTATCTACAATCAGATTTAATTAAAGACTATTTGGAAAACATGTCTCACAATGCCGGCGTCTAAATTAGGCAAAAATCATCTCACAACTAACATGAATAACACCATGGAAAGTCGATTCGTAGGATAGTATAGGTACATATCTAACCAAAATAATTCAAGACGTCACTGCTTGATGGCAGGCAGTGATTGTTCATACTGTATATAAGAAGCACATTATTTGTTTTTATGAAGTAATAAACACGATGTTTAAAGCCGTTATACAGGTTTTCTTGACCTCGTGTTTCCCGACTTACAAATTAGAATAACCAATCTAATACAAAATCTAAAAGAGATTTAAAGTTAATCCATAACTGATTAGTTTTTAATCCAATTTGATTATAACGGATTTTTTTTTATATAGTGCTGTCAAAGTGTGAGGTAATCTAAAAGAGATTTAAAGTTAATCCATAACTGATTAGTTTTTAATCCAATTTGATTATAATTGATGTAATCTTTTTAAAGATTAAAAAAAAGTAATCCAAGAAAAGATTACTTTTTAATCCTAATAGATTTGTCCTTCAGGACAATCCGAAATAGATTAAAAAGTTAATCTTTTAGATTTAAATTTTAATCTTTCAAATTTAGAGAGTATTAGACAAACTGGCTTGACTATATGCTGGTTCCTGCATCAGTGGGCTCCACACAACTTATCCATAGATGCAGGTACGCGCCGATTTCCACTCAAATCTGATTTGCTGGCATAATATCCATGCATATTCATGATTGACAAAAATAGATCCACAAATAAATTCGATCAAGCCAGCGTCACGCTTAGAATGATAACAAATTTGCTAATTGGCACAAATTACACGTGTATCTGCGATAACCACAGCGCCGGACTTCACACGCACATGCACGCATGTCATAGCGCGTTCCCCATCGAGCCGTAGCCGTGATAAACTAGTCCAGCTTAGGACGGACTAACATCAAGCTATAGTCGAGCGACTAACGTAAAGCTAGTCCAGCAATGCTGGACTAGGCTAAAGCTAGTCAAAATTAGCACCATCTGGACTAGCTTTAAGTTAGTCAGGCTGACAAATTTAGGTTTTCAGTGTAGAGGTAGTAAAGTCCACACTCAATGGAGAGGTTATAATTTTAAATCTGATCATCACATATTGAGAAAATTGATATAGATTTTTAAGTAACTTGTCACATTAACTACATTTTGATACAAAATCAAATATTGAGAACATTAATGAAAAACTAGTTCCAATGGCCACTATTTATATGATTAAGCGCACTGCATTGCACGCACAGGTAAGCGTTGTATTCTACTCGCCGGGCGTCGTTTCACGGAATAAACCGTATATGGAGTTAAAGGGAGTATGCGGTTTATTCCGTTGATACGACGAGGGATACCAATCGGAGCTCTGTTATATTTAGGCGGACTATTCAATTTTAATTTCGGTATATGCATGCAGCAATAGCGTGCGTAACCTGGTAATTTGTGACATTTATTAACAGCATGCAAAAGTGCTCATACTTTTTCACGATTTCATCTTAAAGGAAGTGTCCCGCAAGCACAACATTGAGCCTTATTTGTTAGAAAAATAATTATTGAGCCGAAATTACGTAATTATATAGAACAAAACACCACACTAGTCACAAAAAAAGAATAAAAACCACTATCACTCAACATGCAATTTTTAAAATTCGCGGTGATCGAAAGTCCCGGTGTCGATGACGTCATGGGTATCGGTGCTTAAATTTGCGCATGTGCATTGTATAACTATGACATCATCGACACTGGGACTTTCGATCGCCGCGAATTTTAAAAGTGCATGTTGAGAGATAGCAGTTTTTATTTGTTTTTGACATAAGTGTGGTGTTTTGTTCTATATAATTACAAAAGTTTGGCTCGATAGTTATTTTTCTAACATATAATGCACACTTTTATGCTTGCGGGACACCTCCTTTAATAATTATACATCGTTGGATTCACTAATCTTAAACAATAACATTGAATTTATCTTCATAGTATTTGTACATCGTTGGATTCAATAGTGTTATAGAGTAACATTGACTAGAATTTATCTTCTAGTAACGTATACTTTTATTTATTTACTTTTTCTATTACAGAATACAAGATGCCGAATTTCTTACCGAAAACTATCATCCAGCATTTTGACGCCACTGTTAATGTGGTGTCACGTACCGATTTAAACAACTCTAACGAAGCGGCGACACTATCCACTGTTCAAAATGGCCAACAAATTCAAAATGGGCGACAAATGCAAAACATTCAAAATGGCCGACAAATGCAAAACATTCAAAATGACCGAGTTAGCCTCGTCAATAGCAGTTTAATCAGCACCAAACATCAGCGCAACAACCTTCGTATATCAAAGCTGAGGGAAAAGCTGCACAGTATTTCTTCCTTATCGACTACCACCAAACCATCGCCGCACACCCCACCCATTTCCAGATTAATGGAAGATACGAGTTCGTTGGTTGATGGCAACGATATCAGACGTAGAAACCATGACGGGACATCATCGGACGTTGATGAAGTTATTAACAATGTGTTAGGTGCGGTTGAGAATGACACTTTTAGTGGTAGTAGTAGCAGCTATGACCATGCTGATAATATTAACACTGCTACTGCGAATGATAACCTTCCTCCTAAGGAGAGGACATTAACGTTAGATGTTAAGACGGAGGTCGACAAGAAACGCGTTTCTGTCAGTAATAATTCAATTCCTAACCGCGTATCAGTCATAATTTTAACTCACAAGCGATCCGGATCTTCATTTTTAGGCGAAATCTTCAACCAAAATGAGAATTTCACGTACTTTTTCGAGCCACTTACTTCGGTCACACAAGGAATAGTAAGTCACAAGATAAAGTTCAATGTATTCGAACAATACGCACATGATATATTTAACGGGATCTTGCATCGGGATTTCTCGCATATGCCAAACGGGTGGTGGTCGGGTTTTGTTCCACGTGTAACATGCAGTGCCAAAACCATCAAGCCTTATGCTCGACTATGTGGAACTCACGATAACACGGAACGCCCGCTGAGTCTGACCGAGAAAATGGATCTTCTGGATATAGCGACTAGAAAGCGAAGGGGATTGGCCATCAAGACCATTCGAATACAGGATCTGAATCAACTAAAAGGAATGGTGATGGATCCGTCTTTAAATGTTAAAATCATACACCTTGTTCGCGATCCTAGAGGGGTGATGAACTCAAGAAGAAAAATGGCTGAAGGTAATTTGGACCTTCTTCGGCGTAAAGGACACCGAGCCGATGAAATTCTAGATCTTTGCCAACATATGGACAAGAACCTGAAAGTTCGGACAATGTCCAATTGGCTAAACGGACGGTATAAGCTAGTGCGTTATGAAGACGCCGCCGAAAACCCATTGCAAATCGCCATGGACATTTACAAGTTTGTCGGAATCGAGTTACCACCGTCCGTGAACGCCTGGTTAAATAAGAACACCCGGTATCATTCAGGTGACGCGTATTCCCGCACCAGAAATTCCAAGCAAGCTGCGTCCGCCTGGAGAGCAGAGTTGGACTATCGATCTGTTTTAGAGATACAGCAGAAATGCGCCAATCCGATGGCAAAGTTAGGATATGTATCGCTAAGGAGTTATTTTGATTTAAGAAATGTGAAGGTGAATCTGTTGAGGGCATCACGTCTAGTCTAACATACGGCCCCGGTGGCACAAGGGGGGTTATAACCCTTGATACACCGAGGCGTTGTTTTTCGGATATTTGTATAAACTATAATGTTTTCCATTTTTTTCTTACGGAAAAAAGTGCATGATTCCAAATTGTTTACGGTTTGATATTACCTTGAAATCTCGTGTTTAGAATATCACTGTACATTGACAAAGCCATGACAACGTTAGAACCTTAGACCAACGTTGAAACATTTTGGTTTAAATAGTGGAAGCACGATGAAACTTAGATTTTAGGCTACACCAAACGCGAGTCCCACCGTTCACATGGTATCTACAGAATATTCATCCTGATCTTGAGCCAGCACTACCACTAGCCACGTCAATGTATATTCCCAACATGCATAGAGAAGTAACGTGCAATGGGATAATGAACCCAATTCGATACCTGTTTTGCATTGGAAATGATGTAAAAAACAGGGTTCCTATAAAGAGGAACAAAATCAGTGCGACTTTTCATATTTGTTTGTTAGACCTGAATTCTATTTTTCAATAAAATGATACCATGTAATGCATAAGCATTTACAAACATTATAGATTGACGAAAAATATATGAAACCACACAGAAAGAAAAAAAGTGAGTCATCATCGAAAAATGAGTCATTTTGTCCATGTAGTGACACACTATGGCTCAAAATGAGTCATTTTGTCCGTATAGTGACTCATTTTACGATGATGACTCACTTTTTTCTTTCTGTGCAGCAACATAAAAGCATTTACGTTGCTGTATGTCCAGCGACTTTGACACATCTTTGACATGACCTAAGCTATAGATGGGGTGACAGCAATGTTTATCAACAAACGCAACGGTCGAAGGGACTGGACTGTCGATACATGCTTGAGTGAACAGCATATGACCACAACACTGTCCGCTATGCCTTATTGCCCTTTATAATGCTTTGGCGCGAGTTTTAAAAGCACGGGTCCTAAACAAAACAGGATGCGCGCGCAAACCGCCGGGCAAAGAACAATGGCAACTGCCGACCAAATGCCCGGTGTGACGTCACCTGTCACCCCATCTATAGACATGATAGACACCAACTAAAGGTATTTGTTTTAAACGTGTAGTTAATTGCCGGCTACAATGCTTCCTGGGTATTTGCGTTGATTGGGCTATTCCAGAAAATAGGTGCACCCCCCTATAGAGGGGTTTGGATTTCCGGACTTTTTAGCTTCAAGTGTAAATCGGAAATCCGAACTTTTTTTCGTCCCGAAGCGTTGGAAATCCAGACTTTTCCCCACGGAAGCATTGGAATTCCAGAATGTTCCCTTCCTTCTTCGAATAAGCGATTTCCGAAGAATTTGCACCCAATATAGACGATCCCCTATACCGGGTGTCCCTAAAAAAGGGTGCACATGTTTACCTAACTTGTTGACCATGAAAGTCTAACATTTGGTGTAGGATGTTTACATATATTGAAAGACCAAACACCTGGCTTTAAGATGCTGCTTATTTCATCTGATTCGGATTTGTCAATCCTGAGATATGGACAATTAACTAGAGCTACCCAGAATCGATGTTGTGCCACTTTACAGTTTCAAAGGGTTACTCCTAAGATACAACTTCCACTTGTACGATTGCCCTTCACCAGTGGTATGCAAAATAACATTTTTGTATTGAGATTAAATAGGTTTAAATAAAGTAATAGAATGAGTGCCTGTGTATCCAAACAGAACTGAATAATAAAGATATTTGTTACATGATTCGAACCAGTCCTTTTGACGAGGTTTCACAAAATGTTTATTGGGCCTACATTTTCAAAACAAGACAGACGTCTATATGGCTGGGTGCGGCCTCATTCATTAGAAGAGGGTGTTCTGATGGTCTTAAAATATCATGAAACGAGAAGTCCAGCAGAAGTCACCAGAGAGTTTGCCATTCATTTCCCAAACACTCACGTACCATCTAGGAGTATTGGAAATATATACTTGGTAGATGGTACATGCACCAATATCAATATGAATAAAGAACATTCTGGAAGACTAAGATATGAAAAGTGGCAGGACACAGTAACACATTGAAAACGTGCGGCGTGCACTTCAGAGGGATCCAAGAATATCTGCTCGTAGAAATCCCTTACCACATATGACAAGGACATCATTTTTGTTCCTCAGCCTCTTTTAAACAATTCTGGTCAAATGCACACCCCAATATTTCAAGACTATTGATGCCAATGGATAGACCAATGTTAGTATCGTTTTGACGCTCATCATAATCATTCTTTCTGTAAAAGTGGCACAACGTCGATTTTTGGTAGCTTTGATAAACTGGGTATATCTCAGGATTGACAAATCCAAATCATATCAAATAAACGGCATCTGAAAGCTGAGTGTTTTCCCTTTCCGTGTGTACTACCATATTACATCAAACTTTAGGACTTCATGGTCAACAAGTTGCGCAAACATGTGCACCCTTTTTTTAGGGACACCCTGTAGAGGGGTTCGGAAATCCAGATTTATTTGAGATCAATATGAATCGGAAATCCAGATTTTGTTGAAAGTTGCTCTTGGAAATCCGGTAATTTTCAGAATTGAAAAGTTACCCCTCTAAGGCCTATAGGGGGTGTGCACCTATTTTCTGGAATAGCCCATTTTCTTACGGCTGAGCCACATTATGAACAGTGGTGGTACTACCAAGCCGGCTAGTCACGACCTTCCCCCCCCCCCCCCCCCCCCCGCCCCCACTTGCTCAAGCACATCCCATTTTGTCCCCCAAAAATCGAAAATGTTGAGTTTTAATGTCAACATTACTTAAAATTAGCTTATACAATTAGTCTGAAATGTCTAATGCAGAATAAATAAAGCTAACTTTAGGCAATTTTACGATAAAAGCCAACATTTTCACAAGCTTCGCGCGCAATTTCTTCCTTGCCCCCCCCCCCCCAAAATGTTTGATGCCGAGTGCCGCCACTGAATAGGCATATCATTCAAGACAGTACTACAGTTTGCCAGCTGGACGAGCAAGTGTTAAATTCCCGGGGGGGGGGGGTTCTTTCGCCAAAATCGTACGTGGATGTGCCTCCCGGACTTCGAAAATGTGACTTTCTCTATACCTATTTTTTGGCCAATTTCCCACCCATCAATATACCAATTTTGTTAGAAAAGCACCCAATTTTGCACAAATTGGGCGGTTTATACCAAAAATGCCTCAAATACACCCAATTTATGCCAATTGGGCGCTTTGGTGTGTGATGAAAACCACCCCATCGCTATACCAATTTTTGCGAAAAGGCACCCCAAAAGGTAGGCACATATGCGTAGGCCTATACCATATCAATCAACTATTGATGGAAAACGCAAGAGTTCTCTATCGAAGTGCTACCAATTATCCCACGTAAGAGCCAATACCTCTATGGAATTTTGGATCTTAAACTATTCGACTATTTTCATCGCGTATTCAGCCATGACTTGTTTAGCTTCGGGCACTCGCTACTCTCTTACGTAAAAGAGTGAAAATGTCACTCCTTGTTCAGAGTGAAGTCATTGTCACTCGTAAAGAGTGATTTTTCACTCGGTGTCGAGTGACTTTTCACTATGTGTCGAGTGACTTTTCACTCTGTGCGGTTGATGAGTGTAGAGTGAAATTATTGTCACTCGAAAAGAGTGATTTTCACTCTGTGTCGAGTGACTTTTCACTCTGTGCGAGTGATCAGTTGTACCAGATTTAAATAATTTGAGAGCCGGAACACAATCAAATAGAAAAATATTCAAAAACTCAAAATATTCTTTATTTTATTTAATTTAAACATTATTGAAGTGATAATTAATGATGATATCATTGTTTCTGCAATAATTTTAAAGTCCAAATAATGATTAAATATAAATGACAGTAATGAAACGCGTAAAACATCGATAAAAAACACCATAGAAAGTAGATTTAGATACTTTACATATAGAAATATTATGTTGGTATATGATATCGTTTCACTACCGAAAGGAAGTGATAATGTAACATAGGCAAATGAGAGCAGTTAGGTCGAGAAAAGTTAAGTATAGTTTGGATAATGACTCTTATGTGTGTTAACTTGGATGCTTAGTAGGTAACATCTATTACTGGCATTGTGCTATAATTACAGTGGTGGACTTGTCTAGTTCATTATCTTATTTATAGTTCTTAACACTTTTGTTTTTTATATTTTGTCCCTGATGAAGGGTGGTATATCCACTTGAAACGTCGGTCTTTATTGTTACCATATATATCCTGAGTAGTCTCAGATATATCTTTGTTGTTTTATTGCACAGCAATTTTCATTGCTTGTCCCAGTGCATTTCCGTTTGTTTTTGTTTTTTTGTTATTTATCTGTTTTATCGCGTTATTCTCCCTTGTTATTACCTGTTTCCCCACACCCTGTTGGTATATCTTGCTTTTACTCTTAGTAATGACTCTTTGTTTGTTATTCAAATTTTCTATTGAATTGCAAGTTATTCATGAACACAATTCACTCTTTAGGAGTGACTGTGCTTCACTCAACGAAAGAGTAAATGTCCACTCTTCTAGAGTGAGAATCACTCTTTTCCCACTATTTCTGGGAGTGGATTTCACTCTTTTATAGAGTGAAAAGTCACTCTTTTCCCACTCTTTTAAGAGTGAAACATTTTCACTCTTTTAGAACAGTGACTTTCACTCTTCAAGGAGTGATCACTAGATCCACTCTAACAAAAAGTGAAATTTCACTCTTTAACATTAAGAAAGTAAATCTACCATCAAAACAGTGAACTTTCATCTCACGACACTATACAAATTCACAATTTGAACATAATTTTGATCTATGTAGGGCCTAAACGTAAACGAATACAAACATGTTAACAAGTTTGCTAGCACCCGACGCAGTGAAAATCGTCGAACTCGCGATTTCTGAACAACTAATCAAAACAAAGCGCGTGGTGCGCGCATTGAACGGCGCACACGCAGAGTGCATTAGACACTTTCAATGCACTCCGCGTATTTGGTTTCTTGCTTTCTGATTGGTTCGACACTACTAAGAGTGTATGAATGCAAAATTAGGAACATGCAGAAGTGGATGTAAGCCCTTTTGCAAACAGCTCTTCATATGTAGCACAGGGGAAATGTATCGCATGTGAGCTGAGCTACATTTTAAATGGAATATCAGTAAATGAGAAAAATAGCGAGCCCGATACCAGTGCTAGTGTAGTACTAGGGTTAGGGTTATTAGGCATATAATATGCTTCGAAACGAATATTTACCGTATAATAACGCGTGCACGCGCAACATTATAGCCTACGCTATACAAAATGTGCGGAGTGGATAAATTATGCGTCAAAATGATTCATCTGTATTCACAAATTGTGCAATTATTTCAAAAGTGAAAAAAAAAATGGAAATTCTCTGTTGGCATTTTTTTTAGTCAAAGTCCTAAGTTAGTGTTTTTACATCATCATCAAGCGATTTGGGCATTTTTACTCAAAGTTATTTTTGTAAGCTTTGTTATAAAAATGGGTCAAAATGTGATTTTTTGTTTTTGTGTGTGATTTTTTTCAACAACAAAATCAACATTTCTGGCCAAATTTGGATTCTCTGATCCATTTCTTTTCCAAAAATGTATACTTTTATATACATTTGAGTCATGGTTCAATAATTAAAGCACTCACAAAATTCCAAATAAAACTTCCTTGAGTCCCCCTTAAGCTAAAATCAATGAAAACAGATGGTATTTTCTGAAATTAAAAAAAATATGACAACTACTTGAAGTTTTAAACCTTCTACATTTTATGAAATATTTAATTTAAAAAACAAATGTGTCCTAAAAAGTATACAATGTTCGGAACAAAATGAAGGAACTCCGATGAACATTATTTACTAAGGTAGATATAGCTATTTGTTGCAATCAAATCGAGGAGCCTAAAAATATGCAAATTATATGTTAATGAGAGTACACACCACCAAATCATATTTTGCATTCTGACATTACACGGCAGTGTTTGAAATTAAGATTGATCCCACCATAAGTCTAAATTTAACATCCTAGAAAAGGTAATAAATGCTGTAAATGTAGGCCTACCTCAATGTTTCATAATTTTGCCTTTGTAGGTTATTTCCTCCACATCAGGCCCAAAATCTCTAGCTTTTTCTTGAATGGTATCATTTTACACGATTTCACTGTTTCCACCAATTTAGAACTAGAATCTCTGATCTTAGGATAAAGGCAGTCTGTCGTACCTAAGATAGATATCATTGGCCCGTAGCGGGGAAAAATGCTGGTCACCCCCACAAAAGTGATTGTTTTGAAGCAGAAGACATCTAGATCTTCAATAGAAACAATGATTTGAATGAACCAGTTTGCTCTAAAGGTGAAAAAAATTAACACAAACTTGACCTCTTAACCACACAAAGCAATAGGGAACTGATTTGGTGGTGTGGGACCATGAGGCTGTAATTTCTTAATTAGTCCTTTTTAATTTTGTAAAATTCACACGAATAAACCTTGAACTGTCTATTTTACATTTTGCAAAAGAATCCAACACGTACCGTCCCTATAAATGGTTCACTGATTTCAGACATTTAATCTGCAGCCATGCCTACACTGTTACAGTATAGCTGACTGTACCAGTCAGGTGTGGATCACAACAACGAAAAGAAACTCTTGCGTCGAAGTTCACCAGGATGTATCAAAAATCTTTTAATGTGGCCTGGGTGGACTATTTTTGATCAATGAAGTCCAAACTGTCTCAAACGTTCTGATATCAGTTTGTCGATCGAGTTATTGGCTGGAGTTGCTGTGTCATTAATATTTCATATCAATTCGATCGAGTTATTGGTTAAGTGTTCCGTACAAAAATGACAAAAGAGGTCGTGCTATTTGCTGTATTAAGCTGAGACTAATAATAACCTATGTATTTAGGTATATTAGTCTCAGGTATCAAGTGTGGCAAAGAATGTTGGTGCTTCGATTCCTTAGAATTAATCATTTCAATTAATACTAAAATGCTTCGAAAAAAGAAACCATGTTCTCCCAGATAGGTAGGTGACTGCTTATAATATAAGAAAGAAAATGGAGAGCACGAACTGCTATAAAGTACTATCATTTATATCGAAATTCTGCTTGGCTGACTCCGGGCGTGTCTATCTGCCATTTGGACCTTAAGACCGGGCGCAAGGGAATTCGGAAGGCGATGTTCATCTCATTTAAAGTAAGTTCAACAACGGCCACTTAATTCGAATAATATTAACAATAAATTGGTTTTGGGAATAAGGGTGGGGAATAACACTATCAGGAAAAACATTATGTGCAAAACCGGGTATGTTTTTCGGGCCATTCAGCATGTATAAGTAAAACTGCCCAACGGTTATACAGGAAGCGTTTTTTTATACATGTTCAGGAGCAAGAACACTTTACAAGGTGTTGATAAATGTGTTTCGGCCCTTGAACCTGCTTGAACAAATGGAATTGACAGAACAGCGACTAAATCGGGTCAAATTAGGAGGAGGGGAGGGCGGTCGCAATCAAACCCACTCGTCAGTCAATCAATCAATCAATCAATCAATCAATCAAGTAATCAAGTAATTCTGGAATCCCTGTGATCAGACGAACAATTTAAAATGTAAATAATTTACTTATATTATACCGGAGAAAATTCAATTTCTGTAGTCACGTATTCATAGGTGCGTGTGTGGCGTTTTAGAGCTATCCATTGTAAAGCTCTTTTCATCCTATATCTATCCATGTAGGACTTGTGATCACAGAGTAGATACACTGCAAAAACTACACTAACACTAGACGCTTCACAGAACACATTCCCACATTCCGACCCGACGTGTTCTACACACGTTCAGGATGTGTCGGAAGCGTCCAAGTGTATTAACAGATATAGAACATGTTCATTCAGATGTGTTCTGTAGATGTTCTAATGTGTTCTGTAGGTGTTCTAGATTTTTAGACTCATCACCATGTGTTCTGCATGTGTTCAAGGGCAATTTCTAGAACACATCAAGAACACATCTGTAACGGCCAGGAACATGTTCTAAATCTGTTACATTTTTTGAACACGTCCAGACGCGTTCTTGACATGTTCTTGACGTGTTCTCTACGCGTCGATGTAATTTCTGTCGTTTTTGCAGTGTACTTTCTAGGCGTTTTGGGAAGAAGCCAAGGCTCTTTCACCTCTCCCTAGGCCCTATACTGAAAAACATTAAAAATTGCATGATTTTTAGCCGTTTTTGACCCCGTTTTTGTCCCCGTTAGTATTTTCAAGTTGTTGAAAACCAGGTGAAAACGGCATGCGCGTGCTCTGTGTCGTGAAACCCCTTAACTAAGTCTGCATCAAGTGTATGTCGTGATTTTCTTATCGTGATACCATTGATTAAAAGGAATAAAGATTTTTTTAAACGATGGACCTTAATATAAAGACAAATAATTAGTCAATACATTAATTAGTTAATCAACTCATTCATTTGTAAATTCTTTGACCCAATAGGCCTAACATTCGTTGGGCTTTGTTTTTTAAACAGGTGTAGGCACTGTCCGAATGACTTAATGATGCATATAGGCCTAGGCCTATATGCATTTTAAATAAAATGTCTCATTAAATATTTTGTATACTTTCTACCACCGGCTTCTTGGACATAACGGGAAGCCTATTTGTTTTAAACTAGCTGAGAACAATTATAGCATAAATTGTCTTCAATAAAATTCATTATTACATTTCGTATACCCCTGTCAAGAAAGTACACTGGGAGATCAAAATATCAGAACAAATATAAAGTTGTATAATTAACAAAGAAAGCATTTAAGATATTAATAACCTGAATTAACCAATATCTTTACAGTAACAAGTCTATCGCTTTCTAAAATGGCCGCCAGATGGTTAAAATTGATGTTAAATGACCTAAAACAGGTGTTTTACATTATAAGAATACATATACCGCAAAAGCTAATGAAACATCATTAATTTTATTTCTCTGATAAAACGTAATATTTTAAATATTTTAAAATATCCAAGATGGTTGCCGAAAAAGTTAATCATTGAATACTCGGGGTAATCATTAAATCATTAAATGACCCCAACTCACCATTTAATGACCCGGGCCGTCATCTAACACACACCGCTATTGACTCGATCCAAGTGATAATGTAATAAACCTTGACACAAAGGGATTGTTTAATGACCCAAATGATCCTCAGTGATCATTTCATTACCCCAGAGGATCATTTACTGACCCTATAGGTGATAGGGTAATGACACCAAGTAATCATTTAATGACCCGGATGGTCGCTTAATAACCCCAGGTGATCATTCAATGACCCCAATTGACCATTTAGTGACTCAATCAAAGGGATCGTGTAATGACTATGAGTGATCATTAATGATACCAAGTGATATTTTAATGGTCCCAATCCATCATTTGATTATTCAAGCCGCCCAAACTGTCATCTAATAACCGCAGGGGATGATTTAGTGACCCCAAGTGATTATTTATTGACTCGATTCAAGTGATAATTTGATAACCCTGGTGACCATTGACACAAAGTAACTGTTTAAGGGGGACTTAAGGAAGTTTTTTGTTGAATTTTGTTAGTGCTGTAATTATTGAACCATAACTCAAATGTATATAAAAGTATACATTTTTGGAAAGGAAATGGATCAGAGAATCTAGCTTTGTTCAAAAAAAATTTGATCAAAAAAGTGAATTTTGTGATTTTCTCAAAAAATCTACTTTTTTGGTCAAAATTGATGCCAAATTTGGATTCTCTGATCCATTTCCTTTCCAAAAATGTATACTTTTATATACATTTGATTAATAGTTCAATAATTACAGCACTCACAAAATTCAAAAAATCAAATCAAAAACTTCCTTAAGTCCCCCTTAAAGACACTATGCGATCATGAGTGATCATTTCATAACCCCATTTCATCATTTAAAGGTATATTATGTGATCTTTTCCAAGGGACGTCCTCAATCCTCGAAAAAAAATTGGAAGCAGATTGTATTGCAGATTTACATTTCTGATCATAAATCATGAATATATTCAAAGTTACAGTGCGATACGAATCCTATAGGCCTACCTCAAAATCATGGTTTTAGAGTGAATTTTGACAAACAGATTGTCCCGGTAGCGATGTTCGTTACCGTAAACAACATTTGATCTGCTTAAGAAGTTGGATACTGGTATTTAGTTAAATGTAGTTCTAGATAAGGTCCAATCAGCTATTTTTGACCATATTCTAATCAATTTGGTAGCCATCTTGCTAATTTCTTCTGACCAATTGGTAGTTATTGGTGTCCATCTGGTAGCCTCAAATTATTTGGTGAATATGATACAAAATACGCTGTTATTAGTGGATATTTGTATGTTTTAGGCGGCCATTGTGGCGGCCATCTTGGATTTAAAGTGTGTTAACAATGCAAACGTGCTGGATGTGAGTTTCAAATAATGTAATACATATATCATATAGTTAAAACTATACTTTCATCATACATTTTGGCTGATGTATGTTCTTTTATGAAATTTGCCCTTTGGGCAGCCATTCTGGACGCCATTTTGAATTACCACTTTGCATACCAACATTAATTTTGGAAACACCCTGAATATGTTTAAGGACCATGAAAAGAAGTTCAAAAAGTGGGTTTGGGGGAGTCCTGGGAGTGCACGGAAGACACTCCTTGGTGTATTTAAAAATACACCTCTTATTCACTATAACGATTCTATACCTTCATGTTAAATAACCCTTGAATGCCCCTTTAATGTCAAATTTGACCCTATTTTTTTAATCATAAAACTATCTATAAAGGTCATAGACCATGTCAAGCTAGTTTGCTGATTTATTCAAGCATCGCATGATAGATTATTAAGTAACTAGCGAATATAAGTGGCAAATAAAACTACACAACTGAGAAAAGTGCCCTTTTGTACGCCCTTGTGCCTTAATTTTCTTTATATGTTAATTGTTAGCAGCTTTTTGGGGGATATTTTGATATCGGAAGTCCCCATATTTTTCTCGTTACTTAATAGGGAGGTATTAGCTACCTCCCTAGTAGTTATGCCCTAACTGTAGCGTAACTTACTAACGATGTAATTCTGAGAGCATAACTGGCGAGTAACACCAGAATTGTAACTAGCGAGGTAAATATCCACATTAATCATCATCATCATCATCGTCCCCTTACAAAATTAATTGTCGCATATGCCAAATGTTCATCAATACTTTTCTGTAAAATTCTGACGTGAATGGTCCTTCGTAATATTAAAAATGTGTCGTCACTCGCTAGGTCATAGGTGAGTGTAAATAAAGAATCACGTTGAATCGGCTATCGGTCCGGACAAAATGATGCCATTTTTGTGGCCAAAAAATTCGAAGTTATTTACCGCTTTTTCAACAAACAAAAAGGACTATCATGTCATTACAAACATATTTTGGGCGAGTGTCACATACAAATGTTGCACTAAAAGGTACAATTTTCATGATAAAATTCCGTTTTTGTAACTGAATAGTTCAATGGTGTATTAATAACATGATGCCACTTCTAGCGTCCAATCTCTGGCGTGCTACAGTGATCCTGTCTTTTATAAACGGAGATACGGGTTCGATTCCCGAAATTTTCATATGTTTTATTTTTTTAAACATGGTGGTGACTTAATTAAATCATTCAATATAATGGCCCAAGTATTGACATATACCGTACTTAAGTATTTATTTATTATTATCTTTTTTATTCACTTTTAATGTATTTATTAATTTATTTATAATTTTTAATTATTCATTCATCCATTTATATAACTAGGCATATGTGTTTATTCATTTATTTAATAATGTATTCGTTTATTTCAATAGTATTTGATTTCATGTTAAATAATTAATTAATTAATTTGATTGATTGGTTGGCTGACTGATTGTTTGAAATTAGTATCTACAATTTTGCATGCATCATTGCAGATAGATTTAAAATATTTTATAATAAATTGGTCATAAATGTATCATTGAGTAAATAATGCATAAATTGAATTGATAATGAATTGTATGAGAGAAATCTCCCATTTATCATCATACGTTTCTATGTAATCGTCCATCGGGCAATTCAGAAATTATCATATAGTTAGGCCTACAGCATAAATAGGTATGCTTCAACTTACTCTTGGGTCCGGTCAGGTATAAGATTTAGCGTAAATTACTCGCAAGTTACTAGCCTAATAGCTTACCCCGGTTTGGTGCTCTCAAAATGTTGGGTTACGCCTCAGTTACTAGCGAGGTAGCGCTATTCTTCAGCTACCCGCCATTATTAGTGCACTCGGCCGATTATGTCTGTAAAATCTTAGGGGCCAGAAATGTTCCATTTAAAAATTATAGGCTAAAATGTGGTGAATTACTGCCAAAGGTGGTTAACCACCAACCAGTTTGTGTACTACTCGAGGGGCAAATATTGTGTGACCTAGTGTGCTTCTTAAAATAGAACCGTTGAAGTTTATGCTACTCAAACTTTGGAATGCTACAATTTGAAGGATGACCCTTTATGTAAAATAGAAAACATCAAGTTGAAAATCGGGCCAGCAATCGGAACATCTACCTTTAAATACGGATTATTCCTTAAACAAACATTAAACCGGTTCTTACTGATTTTAAGTGGATAGTACATTGTTCAAAGATATGAATTGCACTATAAAAACACCAAAAAATAGATTTTTGCCCAAAAACAGTATTTTTATGCTGAAAATGATTTCTATATTTATATCACCCCTACCTTCATTGGAAACCTTCTATAAGCATTTAATTTAGCCGAAATGTTCACTGCAAAAACTCCGGTGTTAAATATGCAACACTGAGCCGGTGTTACGCTCCTGGTGTTAGGTCAACACCATAGGACTAACTGATGTAACACTTCTCATGGTGTTAAGTTTCTTGTGTTAAACTTGGTGTAAGAATAACTCCCATGGGTGTCATTATTCCACACATGCGCACTTTGGTTTGGTAACACTTTGGTTTGGTAACACTTTGGATTGTTAATTTATACATTTGATTTAGTGATTCGATCTGTTACCTGCACCCTTCCATAATTAAATGGCAAGTAAGAACATTAATTCACAAAAACGTTCAAGTTTTAATAAATTTGAACCGTTGAACAGTGAAATATGTTATTTGCAAGCATTTTATTGTTAAAGTACTTCAACTTATCTAACATTAATATTTTAACACCAGAAGGTGTAAAAATTAACATAGGAGGGTAAAATTAACACCATGAGAGTGTTAATATAGCAACACCCAAAGGAGTGTTAATTCATCAACACCAAAGACTGGTGTTAATCAACACCAGAAAGTGTGGACCAGCTGGGACACTTATGTGGTGTTAAAATTAACACCCTCGGTGTTGATTTTAACACCAGTGCTTTTGCAATGTAGAGCTGTAACAGAAAATGCCGTGATACATTTTTTTAAGCACATTTATTGCCTTTGGATGGTCTACTGCATCCCTTCTATTGACGATCTATGATTTTAATCAGTTGATTGGCATTCCCGTTGCTTCTTTTTCCTAAACAGAATATTCACTTGTGTGACAACACCTACATGTATGTAGTTATGGCTCCCACTTCTGGCTAGCTCTGGCTGTGCAACCGAGATGGACAGAAAAAAGGTTTCTGCTCTCGTCTTGTCTATTGTGCTATTAATATGGTACGCGAGTCGAGGTAAGGTATTACAGAGTATTGTCAAAGAAATCACGTTATGTTTTTAAAAACACTAGTCAAATTATTTCTTGGTTAAAGCGTATAATATTTATTGAAATAAAAATCTTAAAGCCACCTGGAGCCATAGTCCAGCCTTCATAGACATACACGGAATGAACTTACTATAAGGCGGACTATGGCTCCAGGGAACTATTTTGGTGAACGTTACATGTGCATATGTAATTATAGCGTGTTTAATGAAAAAGACGAAATCTATTGTTCCATGGTTTAAATATAATGTAACAAATGTTGTAAATGTCATTTCATCATAGGTTCTCATACAAATATATCTTAAATCTTAAACACTATTGACGGTTAACACTTTCCACGCGGCAGGCGTCTGCAGACGACATTCCAAAATGTCATAAAATATTTTTTAAATGTCACAATTATTGAATGTCATTACTATAAGTGGAATCACCATTAGAAATGCATTGACATATGTACAAATATGCCTAGTATTGGTTCAGTAAACCTTGAGATAGACCTTGAAAGCTGGAAAGGTTTCTGAAAAATCTGTTTTGCATAGTGTAAAACCAATAGTCGCGTGGAAAGTGTTAACATGAAGACATACACACATTCTCCTTGAATTCAATCTGGTAAAATTGGTTTAAAAAATCAATGAAATCTGGACCAATATAAACTACAAAATATCGCCGACGAGTTTCGCGTTATAAAATGAATGATGAAAGTGGAATTATTACATAAACACTAAATGTCTTAAACTTGTCTAAAATCAAACTGGACATTTTTATACTAATAAATCGTTCGATAATATAAAGCTTTCATAAGTCAACTCTTTTCTGCGTAATTACATATCACAGTTAAAGAAATGATTAGAATTTGTCCGAGCAATTGCTCGGATGGGGAGGGGCGGGCGGGGCGATCTAGAGGAGAGAGGGGGAGGGGGGTATATTTATAACGTGTTCTATGGCATGTGTATGGGCTTCGCAAGTCCCTATGAGCATACATGTAGGTCATACGTGTTGAGCACGCTTGTAACCCCGTCACGCGTACATGACATATCAGATTGGTATGGTGGAAAGATATGGGCCGTAGTGTGCGAAACATTTACTGTAGAAAAGTGCAAAACTTTTTTTTGCTATGATTGATGTACATTTTGGCTCTAAACTTAAGCTTGTAGCAACAGATATTGCATTTGGGGGACACATGCGAAAATGTTTCATCTGTGTACTTTTGACCATCATAATTCCATCCTCTTGTCAAAGGAACCGACAGTGCCAATAACCGACACTTTACAGTCAATATTGGGGGCCCCGCCCCCCCCCCCCCCCCCCCCCCCCCCATCGCCCCCAGCCCCTCTGGCTACGCCACTGATGCAAAAGGTAGTGTACAAAACATTTGCTGTAAAAATACGTAAGATGCAAAAATGCAAAATATAGTGTTCAAACCTTTAACATGTTTTTGAATGTAGAAAATACAAAAGGTGTACAAAACAGTTAAAAACAATTGAAGTAGAATGCGAAAGGCCCGGGACGAAAGTGTTCGGGACGACTAATAACTCAATTAGTTTAGGCCTATTCATTCGCCAAAGTTTCGCGTGATTTTCCCCGGGCCATTCGCCATGAGTCAGGCTATATGCATGCCCACTTTCACCATCACGTTACGACACGGTTTTTTAGAATAAAAGTCTGAGGTTCAAAGTATTGGAAAATGTGCACTATTATGATTTATGGCACACAACAAGTTCATCCGACAACGGCGGTATCGGTACTGCCTGATACGAATGGTTAGGTATCATAATTATTATTTTATCGTCCTAGGCACTACCTTTCGTATTTTTATGCGACGTTTTGTACATTACCTTTCGCATTTTCTACAGTAAATGTTTTGTTCCTACCTTTTGTATTTTCTACATGCAGTAGGCCTAACTGTTTTGTACAATACCTTTTGCATTTCCTACAGTAAATGTTTTGTACAATACCTTTTGCATTTTTACCCAATGGGCGTTTTGGTCCATTTGGCCGTCCATATAGAAAGAGAAATGAAAGATGAATCATTTTTATGTTAATCTACCGAAAACACAATGAATGCAATCCACTTCGAGTTGGTGTAACTTTCAGACGAACAAGAAATATACACGTTTTCGTGGGTTTATTGTTTATGGATTATTATTTTGTTATCTATTATTTTTGTTCAAATTGCAGCGTATTACGTGCCAAGTTTGATGCAGCCATCTATTATAAAGCAATTTGAGGCGTCGATCCCGGTAGTTTCACGCGCCCATAGGTTCACTTCACCCGACAAAACCGACGCCGTCGAGTTAATATCATCAACAGTCGAATATAACCGCAGCAAAAATATCAGCATGCAGACGACGAGCAATCCCGCTGCACAAAATATCGCGATTTCCCGATTAATGGGAGATACATCAAGTGATAATATCGCGATTTCACGATTAATGGGCGATACATCAAGTGATAATATCGCGATTTCACGATTAATGGGAGATACATCAAGTGGAGTGACAGATTACGTCGATAGCAGTGCTAATGAGGGCGCTGTTTTAGCGAAAGACACATCGAGCACTACTACCAGCCCCTCGATTAAGAGCGCATTGAAGGATGTTGTTGGGATTGAAGGCGGCGATAAGAAACCAAGTTATTTGACCCATTCGGATTCAGACCGTGTCTCCGTGTTAATACTCACTCAAAAGAGATCCGGCTCTTCGTTTATGGGAGAAATTTTCAACCAAAACGAGAATTTCACGTACTTTTACGAGCCGCTCACTTCGTTGACGATAAAGGTAGTGCGCCACCAAATGACCAATGAGTTATTTGCACCATATACCAAGGAGATATTCAATGGTATTTTCCGTCGAGATTTTACGCACATGCCTCGAGGGTGGTGGTCGTCTGGGGTTCCACAAAGAACGTGCCAGTCTAAAACCATTGTACCCTTTGTACGCCTTTGTAAAAACCCGAAGCCCGGCCAACGCGCTCCCAGTCTGGACGAGAAAATGAAACTTTTGGGAGCAGCTACCATGGAACAGATGGGATTAGCCGTGAAAACCATTCGTGTACAAGACGTGAATTCACTGAAGGACTTCGTGACGGACCCGTCTTTGAATGTTAAAATCATACACCTTGTTCGCGATCCAAGAGGAGTGGTGAACTCAAGGAGAAAGATGAAAGAAGGTAATACGGACTTGATTCGGCGCAAAGGACGCAAAGCTGATGAGATTTTAGATCTTTGTCAGCATTATGACCGGAATCTAAAAAGCCGTAATCTAGACTGGTTGAGCGGTCGGTATAAACTAGTGCGCTATGAAGACTTGGCCGAGAAACCTCTTGAAACCACTGCTGATATTTACAAATTCATCGGTACTGATGTACCGTCGACTGTAAATGACTGGCTACGAAATAACACCAAGTCGAACGTTGGGGGCGCCTTTTCACGAACAAGGAATTCCAAACAAACCGCCTCCGCCTGGACGACACAGTTAGACCACCGGATTGTATTGGAGATTCAAAAGAAATGTGCAGATTCCATGTCCAAGCTAGGGTATCTACCCGCGAGGACTAACATCAATTTAAGGGGCCGGGGGGACTCAAGGAAGTTTTTGATTTGATTTTTGTGAGTGCTGTAATTATTGAACTATTATTAATCAAATGCATATAAAAGTATACATTTTTGGAAATGGATCAGAGAATCTAAATTAGGCGTCAATTTTGACCAAAAATGTTGATTTCTTGAGAAAATCACAATATTCACTTTTTTGAACAAAGGTAACAACAATAATTTTGAGTAAAAAATGCCCAAATCGCAAGATGATGATGTAAAGACACTAATTCAAAGACAATTTTTTTTTTGACTGATATTTTTGAAAATTTTGACCAAAAAGTGAGAAAAAAAAGTGCGAAAAAAAAAATGGATTTGTTTGTTTGTTGCGAATCCCTTGCGATTTGGGCATTTTCTAAGCTTTGTTCCAAAAAATTGTGTCAAAATAGTGATTTTCTCAAAGAAATCAACAGTTTTGAATAAATTGATGCCAAATTTGGATTCTCTGATCCATTTCTTTTCCAAAAATGTATACTTTTATATACATTTGAGTCATAGTTCAAGAATTACAGCACTCACAAAATTCAAGAAAAAACTTCCTTTAAGTCCCCCCTTAAGGGTACTGTCAACCCTTTTTTATGAAATTTATCAAGCACTGTAACAATTTTTTAAGCCAAGGAAAAAAGTGCTAGATAGTGACTTTAGATGATTTTGGTGAAATTTTGAAATTTTTAATCAAAAACTGATTTTGTTAGGTTGTCTGAAAAATGTTGGCGCCAAAAAAGTGATTTTGGGGTATAAATGTAGAAAATACTATTTTGGGGGAAATTTAATACCAAAAATGGATTCTCCGACTCATTTCATTTGAAAAATTGTATACTTTTATGTACATTACATTATTAGTTTAAAAGTTACAGTGCTTAATAAATTTGGCGCCAAAAAGGGTTGACACTTCCCTTAAATTAATACACCAACCAGATCAAGATTAAAACCATGAAAACATTAGGTATAATGAGATCATTTCCAGGAGACGCCCTCAATCCTCGATTATTATTTTTGGAAGCAGATTTTCTTCCAGATTTATATTTCTGATCATAAATCATAACTATATTCCGAGTAACAGAGCGATACGATTCCTATTTACCTCAAAATCATGGTTTTAGAGTGAATTCAGAGTGAAAATATAAACTGTCCGGTAACCTGACAGTTTATTTTCACTCTAAAACCATTATTTTGAAGTAATTAGGAATCGTGTCTCCCTGTTACTTGGAATGAGGATTGAGGGCGTTCCCTGGAAAAGATCGCATGATATACCCTTAAGGTCTGTTATATTTATAGGCAACTTCATAATGTGTAGTGGTGGCGCCACGGTGGAGGGGAGGGGGGGGGCACGGGGTTGCCCCTCCCAATATTTGTTTGTCTGCCCCCCTCCCCCACCCCAATTAGGTAAAATTGGACAATAAGCATAATTTTTTTCTTTCTTACCACATTAGGTAATTAGACCAAATTTTACAATTTTAGCACAAAACAGCTAAATTTAGCACGCAAGCGCGCATTTTAGTACCAGCTTAGTTAGAATTAGACCAAATTTGACAATTTTAGCATATGAAATGAATTATTTATTATTACGTCTTTTATAAATGATATGCAAACTATTAACCTTTAATAATAAATAAAGAATTATACAGGAAACAGTCGTTAACACGAAGTCACCAGGACGGGCGGGAAATTACTGAAATGTATGTGTTTAAATAAAATGTATGTGTAAACTTACATATTCTTTCTTACTCATTCATGTTTTATTGATAATGTACATGTTGGCCTACATGTACACACATCCATGTCTATTCTACCAATGCTGTTTTTACAAGTGTTGAGTGAAATCCCGGGCGGATCATGCAATAGGCCGTCGCGCGCAAGAACAAAAGTCGCTTTGGTCTTAGACTACTCTGTAGTCCTTTTTTTTCTTCCTTTTTTTTAGTCTTTCTTCTTTTTCTCTTTTTTATCCTATCTATCTATCTATCCCATTTTCTGATTATTTATCAGCATTTCAGCGTATTCATTAGTCCTAAATCGGGTCCTAAATGCAGTACCTAGAAAGTAAGGGTACATGTAGGGCGCCCACACTTGTTACCATTAACAACATAGATGGGCAGTATTATAAGTGAGGGCGCTCCTACTTGTCACCGTTGTACCCAGGGGGGGTAGGTCAGATTTTTTATGGCATCGGGCGGAGAAAAATAAACGGGCTTGCAACACTGCCAAATTGAAATCTCGCGTTATCCATTTTCGTGTTTCCGCGAGAATACAATGTAAATAAATGGCAGCGCCCATGAAGTGAAATGAACAACTCAATTTGCTCTGCAAATCCACTTAAAAGAACAATTATCACATATCTATTAGTCAACGAGTGTTGATTCGAGTACGATGGACGTTATTTTGTATTTCGTTTTACCGTGGCATGTAGGACATTTGATGTGAAATACGGAGAATTTTTGAACACATTTTTCAACCATACGAAATACGCCCGTACCGCATACGGTCACTGTATACGGTGTATCATCAGCCGCAGTGCATTCAACTCAGTTTACAAGAAGACACCGAGCAAGAAACGCGATAAGTCTATGATTACATGGACTGTAATTTACAGTGTTCATTCCAATACATCATCTGTTCTGGTGGTGTACTACTTTTGACACTGACACTAACTAGTGACAGGAACACATTGACCTAGCTGGTAGGCCTATGGCTGGATTGTACTAACTTATATTAAGTTATAATGGTAAGCTTAACTTTTTAATATTTTAATTATGCACTTGGACCGAGGGTAATATCAATGCTAATTTGTTATAGAATTAAAGGCTTAACTCTATCTCATGGGGTGTTGCAAAGCTAATGTAGGGAGACACGGAATGAATAAGGAAAGAAAAATGATGTGTGCCACTCCAGGAATCGAACCCTGTCTTCCGTGGCCAGAGTCCAGTCCAGTCCAGTGTATCACTCTCCAAAAAGAAATTGGAGGCTTTATTGTCCTTTGCATGATTGCGCAATGAGACTGGGTCCACAACCAGCGCAGTGCTTCTTATCGGAGTTAGCAAGGTTACTGGATTATGCTGCTCGATCCTTCTTACAACAAACAGGGCAAACAGACCCCTAGGTGTTTTGTTGGTGTGTTTTTTAACTTTTATCCCCTTGAATTGAAAATGACCTTAAAATGTTTAAAAATCTGTAAAAAAATGTGCAGAATTTTGACAGGCCCAAACATTTTTTTTCTTCCATCTGCACGTGACCATTTGTTCACCGATTTCTAAATAATGGGTCGGTCAAATGTGCTAACAAAAAACAACAAAAAATTGCCCGCCAGCTCATGAAATTCTGCTAAGTGGGGGGTTACCCAAAATCGGCAAAAAATATCGCATGATAGAACTTGCAAATGTACCTATGTCTCTGAAAATGGTACAGTGGTACACAAAAAAGGTACATGTATATTGTCAAATTTTACAGCGCACCCACCCCTTCGCCCCCTGTATCCGCCACTGCACAGGGTGTTGTTTTTTGTCACCTAAAGTAAGGGCATCCCGACATTAAAATTGCCACCAAAATAACCTCGGCTTATTCCATCAAATTTCTTGTTTTGTTATTTATTTTCAGAAATGAGACAAGCAACTCGCAATCAGCTTATCTGTACCAAATCATGCACTGAGTGAACCAGCCTCAAGAACCCTTTCAACTGACAGAACGTTCATTCACATACTGTGTTCAACTGTATTGGATCTCACCTACTGTGACAGTGTAGTTAGAGAAATAAATGATGACGGCATTCAGTCCTTCAAAAGCAGAGTGCATCATTAGATGAGTTTCATCATCTTTCATATTTTTTAGCTAAACCGCTGACTGGTCTGTAAGAATAACAGAATTGCCTTGATGCCTATATACCTGTGTTTGACCTGGTCATACCTCCTACATGTATGTGGTTGCTTTCACCTCAGCATTTTGAAAAAAGGATGGATATTTACCGAAATGCACTGCAGGGTCAATTGCCAAACTTGAAATCGTCAATAACAACATCAAGAAACATCAACATAGTCTGCTAAATATTTATGATATGTACAATTGTACATCAACATTGACAATGACAATGACAATGCTGCTGTTCGGTCTCAAATATACCCACAAAAGATGCATTTTATCTCTACAAAGGTTAGAGTGAACAATGACATTGCAGATGAGGGACGGATCTTGTGAGAATCACAGATCACTCACCATCATCAATGTAATGACAATATAAATGAAAATGCCACAAATCAAATAATAATACTGTAAAACAGTTTAATTTCTCGGCAACTTTATTTAGCGAATTAGCATTAATTTGTTTCATCGTCCTATATATAATCATTATAAATATTATAATCAGTGGTAATTTGGCGAAATTAATCTCCTAGCGAAATTAAATTGCTAGCAAAATTAAGTTGTTTTACAGTATATCAAGACTATTTAAAAAATAAATGTGCATGTAGATCAAGCATGTGCAACCTTTTCTACCACCCGGGCCTCATTGTGATTTTGAAATCCATTCACGGGCCGCAGTGATTGTCAAACATTTTGACCCATCATATCGAAACCGATCAGTTGTTGGCAAGGCTCATCTGCCAATAACAACAAAAGAAGTTGAGAAAAATAAAGAAAATAAAACAAATTTTCCACCTAGTTACATAAAACTTGCGTTCCATGGTCAATGTTGACAAATTAGCTGTAATTTGTAAGCTAACAAATAGTTTTTTAACATGAATTTTCATATCCCTGAGACAACTGGTCTGTTTTGATGTGATGGTTCACATTTTTTTAATTTGGTGTATAACATATCCAGGTTGAGTGCCAGAAGGCCGTAACTCAAGAAATGCTATTTTGAAATAATCGACTTTCAAATATTTGGGACTCATTACAATACACTTTAACACCCAACTTCTCTAATCTCTTTTATGGTTCTGAAAATTTAGGTTATATGGATTATTTTTGTACCAAAATATCAATTTGCCCAAAAATTGAGTTACGACCTTCTTGGGCTCAACCCTTGATATTACCCTGCTATGTGCCTGGAACTACACCTTAACACACCACCCTACAGGATTTATTTGTATTTTTATTTAGGATAATATTTCAAATCAAATATGGTGCTTTTTATAATCAAAGTCAAGTTAAATTATTAAAACTATCATTCGTCACCACACTGGTGAGTGCCCCCCCCCCCCCCCCAAGATGAGTGATCATATTTTTTATTTTTGTTGTGTGAAGTGGATCACAGTAAAAAAAATTAATTGAAAGGAATTTATTAAGATAATTGACATCTACATTCTTGCTTAAATATTGTTGGTCAAACATCAAAGGTTTGCAATATTTCAGATGATTTTTGAGGAAAAAACTGTTCAGGGATGGACCTTTTGATCAGTTTTATTTTTGTCACCTTCCATACTTGTTTTTTCACCTAAAATGTCTGAAATTTGTGACGGTATTACGCAGGTAACCAACCTCCAAAGTTGTTTAAGTGATTGCAGAATAATATTGCACCCAAGTCAAATGGCATTGGCAGGCAACGTATGCAGTGACATCATCCCAAAAAGGAATGTTAATTTAAATACCCTATAGTTTGTTCAGTACCCAAAGACAAAAATTGTGATTGTATTTGTTTGTTTGTTTACACGGTCCGTCCATTTATTCGCACAAAAATAATTCCTTCTTGTTATTAAACTCATCTATTAAATATGGGCGTGCATCATGCATTGTGCGCAGATGTTTATAATAATCCAGCTGCATGCTAACATTAAAATATACACGCTACGGTTAGACTTAATTTTGTGTGTGGATTAATTCACAAGTCTTGCCTATACTGAACAAAGTATAGTGAACATAATAAACTCATACTCAACCTAATAGCACAGACACATACATTGAATAACGTCTTAAACAAAAGAAACTATTACTCATATATTCCCAATATTTATTGTTTGCTCTCTGTTACAAATAACAAATTAACCATTCAACTTGTATAATTATGTAAGTCATTATACGGCCACACAGTGTCTCTGTTTGAATTCTATCTATCACTATCAATAGGCCCGTTCACACTGGTTCTAATTGGTGTGTTGGCCATAAGGCGACGAAAAACCACCTTGTTCTATGAGCAAACTGATCTTTCAGGTACATTGTAGGGTCGGGGATTCAAATAACCAAATATTGTTGAAGGGAAAGACAAAATGGACCTGACAAGTTACTAGTAACCTGATCTGCCATATCAAGATATAATAATACATTTTAGTTATGACTGTGATGAAAATTGCCACCACTCTCACCCCATGGAATGTCACATGTCTTAAAAATTAGCCAACTAATTTTTCTTTTTTTACTGTTTACTATGGTTTAATCAGTTCCAAATTGGCAAGAAATATTTGTTTTTATCTCTCTGCGCACAAAAGTAAAGATTACGTCCCGGCGCACATGGTTTTGGTCGCATTAATGCGTCACACATAATGCACAGTGCGCTTGATGTCTTCATAAGCGCCTGCATCCTTCTGTATTCATTTGGGCATAATTCTGTTATACCCTGCACACCTACATCGGTAGTATGCGTCGTTCTTAAAAATCATGCACTATGAATACCTCTGTGAAGGGTATAACAGAATTACTCCGACATTTTTGTGGTTTGTTTTTTACACACACACAAATTTCCACTTTTATAGTATACCATCTTTGAAACTTGTTCAACGACAATATCTGTTAGGCAACAAAAGAAAACCCTGTTCTACAGGCCCAATCGAGCCAATTCTTTTTATATTTTCAAATAAAACAAACTAGAAAACCCGGCGACCATACCTGAGCTGAGTGGTCAGTTTGCTCGTAGATCAAGGCAGGTTTTTTTGGTCACCTTAGATGCTGGAAAAAAAGAAACCCTGTTATCCAATTTTTAGAAATTGATGAAAATATTCTCATCCAATGAATACTAACCAAATTTCTTTTCTTGTCAGGAAATGTCTACAGATTTATACGGTCATTTTGAGGACAAAAAAGGTCCATGACCCAACCCGAGAGGTCCCTTTTAACAGGGTATTAACCGTATTATGTCACCTTATTTATTAACAGTTTTTTAATTTTTTAATTTTGCTCTGAACAATGACTGTCCATATTTGTTTAATTCACACATTTTGATGGATAAATTTGCAATTTACTTTGTAGTGAAAATCTAAGGCTTCGGTTTTTTTCCCAAAAAAAGAAAAGAAATCGCCTTTTTACAGAACTACTTTAATAGTTTGTGTCACCTCAAGTTGAGAGGTGATGTAAACACCACACATGTGATTCAAATATGTTGACATTTGCACCGGCAGAATTTAAGGCAAATTATATATCAGTCTTTTAGCACACACCTATGATTTGAATATGCTGACATCTCCTAATTTGAGGTGACAGTGAGTAAAGCTACTTAGTGTATTACATTTTCTGACAATAAGAAACAAGTAGGCTAATTCTTAAAGGAGGGGTCCCGCAAGCACAACATTTTGCATTATATATGTTAGAAAAATAACTACCGAGCCCAACTTTTGTATTACATCAAATTTAGAGTAAAGCACCACACTATAAACCACCATCTCTCAACATGCATTTTTTTTAAAAATTCTTGGTGATTGAAAATCTATGTGTTGATCAACTCATACTTTTGTAGTTATACAATGCATGCACAAATTTGAGCACTGATAACCATGAAGTCATCGACACCAGGACTTTGAGAGATGGCAGCAGTTTTTATTTGTTTTGTCACTAAAATCAAAATTGTCAATCACAGCGAATGATCCGAGCGCTCGCAATCATTTCAAAGGTTGAGCGTGTCCTTGCATGCAGTGTGTAATTCTAAAACATTCTCAACGCAGCGTGTGGTCTTGTTGATAGGGCAGCGATTAGTCAATTAATTATTTGTTTACAAGTACGTCATATCTTCCAATTTTACTGCGCCCTTGCCATCGTGAATGTCACGGTCATGATGTGCACTAGTCGCATGGGACGCTGGGGAATCGTATACGATGTGATCGACAATTTTTTGTTCTATATAATCATGCAATTTTGGCTCGATAATTATTTTTCTAACATATAATGCTCAATAATGTTGTGATTGCGGGAGCCCTCCTTTAAAAGCTACATCATTGTGTTTGAATTAACTGATGCCAAACAAAAAAACCCAGCTTTTTCACCCCCACTTGTGTGTTTTTAATCAAAGCCAAAACCAGTAATCAAAATTGACTCATGTAACTCCTTGATCAACAAAATGTATGTCCAGGTACTGTTTAATACCATGCACAGAGCATTTTTTGATTGCTGTACCATACAACCAACTATTGTGTTTGGTTCTGGCCTTATCTATACTCCTCCTTCGTTTGTACTGATTCTCTATTGTTTGTTTCCTTTGCCTTGACTAGACTAGAAGTGAAATTGCTCCCGACACAAAATTCCAAGTAAATTTCACTGTGGAAGATGGCATTCCATTTCAATACTACAATTGGTATAACTTTGTTCAAAGGTTTTACACATAGGTAATGTAATAATATATACCTCAGTGATCAGAACAGCTGATGATATGCATCTTTAAAAACTTTGGTCTCTATAGACTATAGTATAGAGTCTAGATTCATCACTGCATTGCCCAATGCCATAAATATAGCTATGTATGAAACATATACATTTGTTAGTTAATTCCATCTATCCCAATGTGAAGTCCCTTGGCCATCATGTTCCCTGTTCCATCCACACTTCAGACAAATTTGAATCCCTTGGTCATTCTGATCCCTGTGTCCCACTGAGTGCAGGCCATTCGTCTTCGTACGATATCCAATGCTTGACAGTTAGTCACATCCATTTGGAGATTGAGAATGCAACCTAAAATCAATATTGTAAAAAGGAAGAAAAAATGTGGTTATTTTGAGTTCTAGGGCAAATCGTCTTAACATTATTTTGTGTGGGTAAAATGTTTGAATATTATTTACTTTTTAAAATGGTTTGTAGCATTAATAAAGACACTGTTTAAATGCAATAAATACCTCAGAATCTTAATATTCTACGTCCAATCCAATGTCAGAACAGAATTAAGGAACAATATTCAATTTGTGAAAAATTAGTTTGAGTTTGCGTAACAAATATTTCATAGTTGAATATTGCTTTTGATGGTGCAAACAAATTCAAATGAATATCCCAATTTTGTTTACTTTCCCAATAAACATGATAGAGGAAAAAACAAAATCTGTTGTATTGGCCAGACCGACCCATGGTATTAGAAATTAATTGTTTTTGCTTGTATTGTAAATAAATATTTACAGATTTTTAAAAATTAAACAATAAATATGGTCAAGAGAAAATATGAATGGAAAAAACCCTGACCGACCCGACCCTGTTTGCCGGGTGGCTTTTTTGTACCTTAGCCAAAATGTTTCTTAATTTGGAAGGTGTTGGGCACACGCTTGGGTCCTGAAAGGTAAACCCTGAACTTTTCCTTAACCCATGACGTTATCATCCGAGCTGATATTTGAATACGAATTCACTGCCAGGTCGAGCGTTGCCATTGAGGCGTTGACAGGTTAGCTCAATGAAAAGGGAATTTCATACTTTGTCCCGATCCCCCGGTTTCCACACAAAAATATAGCCTGGCTGTAGATTCAAGATTGTCAGAAATAAGATCATAAATTTGATATACGTGTAGCATATGGACATTGCATCTACCAAATTATTACCAAAACAATTGACCAAATATAGAATGTCGGGTTAATGTAAAATGGCTGGACAAATATTTTTTGATTCAAGATTCAAGATTAATTCACATGCAAAGCATCTTAATTAATCAATTAATGCAGAAATGTAAAGATCTTGAAATGGATTAAAGCTGTCCAATATTTAACATGTTCAGAAGTTTGTCAAAGGGTGCATGAGAATCTATGAATTTTACTCCATTCAATAGCATGTTAGATGTAAGAATCAACTTGGGATTCTCAGAACTTTACCGGCGAGAATGAATTCTTGGATTCTTCTCAAATTTCTGACCCTGTTTTAATGCTCATTTAAATCAAAATGAGTTCAAACTCACATATAGTTGTAGGAGTAAGAATGGACATCCCCCAATCCTCCAGGTAAATCATGATCTTCCTTTGCATGGCACTCAACTTGTTGGAGACATCTTCCAGGATTAGGTCCTTACAATGTATCTGCTTTGGCAAACGTGGCTGGGTCCCATAAGTCTACTACAGAGTCCTGCATGTGGACTGAGTTGGTAGGATCCTGGCAGGAATCCTACAAGAATGAACAATCAAGCATAAAGAATTAGTTCAAAATCATGAAATTGCTGATTCCATGGTAACTCGTATTACGTTTTAGCGGGCCATTCTTTAATTTCCATTCTCTACATCTCTGTAAGAATATTTTGAATTAAGTTTTCATCATTTGTATATAATGTAAACAAATGCCCAACATGAAAGATCAGCTGTTCGTGTTAATGCGAGACCACTGCGAATATAGGTAACACGCATTACGCGCAAAGACGCACTAAAAATACCAACATTGTTTTGCTTTAGTTACTACTAAACAATCTACAATTAATCAGTCACTATTGTAAGTAAGTAATATAAAAGGTTTATAATATAACAATAATTCAAATTCTTTTTTTTTAAATGGCAAATATTCAGTAACACATGTTACATGTACACTTTGTCCAGCCATAATTTACTAGCATTTGATTCTTTATACATTTTAAATTAACAATAATCTTGACTTTGACAAATTGAATTAACATATTATTTAACCATTAATAGTGATAAATAACATTCTTAAACAGCTAAGAAAGTTTAAGCAATCTCATTGGTTCTCAGAGAAATCGGCGACATCTAGATGAGACAACTTAACATGGGGAGGTGGGCTTACGTTTTAACAGTGCGCCCGACCTTCACAATGCATGGTTTGCTCCATAACGCGCACTTCTGCAGTGCGTCTTTATAGTGCTTTTCATGCGTTTATGCCGCGCCGCGACGCTTACGCATGGTTTACTCATCGCATGTGATTGGATGGAATGTTTGTGGGATATTCGATCCTAGCAGGAGTAAAAGTTTTTTAAATGTGGACAATAAAATGTACTTATTTCTTTGATAAATGTCTAAAGTATGATTGTTTAAGAATGAGAATAAAGGTATTGTTTTTAGACCGTACCCGTGTTATATTGTCTGACATACATGTAAATGCATTCGATAGTATTATTTTTTGCGTAGAACAACTCCGCCTGCGGCGTCGTTGTTCTACTTAAAATAACTGTTTTTGACACATCAATTGATGTCACCCACGGTCATGGACCACAGTAGCTGTCACTTGGGGTGACGTTCATGCACAAATCTCATTGTGACGTCTCCATTACATTCCGGTAAGGCAGGGCACCTGTCTTGTCAGTTCCCACTTCCCAGTCTGCAATTTGCTGATGAAACTCATTCCTAAGGGACGCACCATTTAACTTCAAGGAGGGGGGGGGGGTGGGGGGGGGGAGGTAGGAAGTTTTTAAAGAAAAAAAACTTCACCCACTATCAGTCTATCAGGCAATCAAAAAACCTTCACTCACTGATGAGTAAAAAATTGCCCACCCACCCAACTTTGCCAACCCAACTCAATATAAAGGTATCATATCATTATTAAAACAAAACACTTCGGCAGCAAACTAAAACAAAAACTTGCCGCCGCAGAAAAAGAGAGAGAGAAAAATCCACCCGAATCCAACTTCCTACCCCCTTGAAGTATAATGGTGCATCCCTAATTAGCCTTCATCATTGGCGTAACAACCAGAATTAATTATACTTACTGCAGAAAATGATGAGCACTCTGCTTGTCAGCTTGTGTAAATCTTCATTACGTTTTTGTACAGGGTATTTTTCTGGATGTTTCCCCTCAGTGTCGGTATCTTTCTGCCATTCTGCATTTTGAAAAAGGATTAAAAGGAATGAAGTTATATTTCAATTTATTCATTCCATCGGGCATTTCACTACTGTTAAAATGTACCCATGAACCTGTATCAAGTACATGTATCTATTAATTTTAAATATGTCATGCCCTCCTCCTCCCTAAAGTATAGAATCAAAATAGAAAGTAAAGACATTAGGCCGTCCCCACCCCCCCCCCCCCCCCCCCCACCAAAAACAAAATGGTGGCGACGTCGCACTTTTCCGATTCGTGTCCTGAGTGTCGGGTATTGTGACGTGACATGGTTTCTGAAAACTGGTGTGAAAAAACAAGCTCTTCAAAAGACCGACACAGTGCCAGTCGCAACTGACCAGTGCCAATATCAAACAACAATGCCATTCTCAAATGACGACGATTATTGACAATCACACCACAACCGATGACGGTTATTGACATTCACACAACCGACAGAGGCAATCTCAACCGACAGGCTTCAGTCTGAACCGAAAAAATTCAACTCTTAAAAGGTTTCACATTTTTAAAATGTTGCCGAGTTCGAAATGCATGGCCATTTTTGTACCTAAAATGTTACCAAAATCTGCATAAATGTTGATTTAAAAAAAAAAAAATTGTGGAATTTTTTTTTGGCCATATTTTTGGCCAAAAAATGGCTGATTTTACATGATTTGAGAAAAAGTATCCACAAATCTTGACAAACGCAAAAAAGTGGGTCGGTAGGGCCTGTAAAAGAGGGTTTTTTTCCTCGCCTCGGAGTGACGTCACATGCCGTTTGCCGATATAAACAACAGTCGCTTACACTGCCTCGCATGACCATGGAACGATCTTGTGTATGGCTGAGTAGAGCGTGGACACTGATGTGTTAAAATGTTTTGCTTTGTTAATTGTCAACAACAAATGACAAAAATACCTGGATGACCGAGGTCCGGGGTGACCTACATTTTTGTACCTATAGGTTGCCCCGGAGTGACGTCACATATGCTGTTGACCACAAACCAAAGAGGTAAATAAAGGTCTCTTACAGTTGCATAGCGTACACAGCATGACGCGATCCCATGGGTGGGCGAGTAGAGCGTAACGGTAAAACTTCTTAGTTAAAACGTCTGGTTTGTTGTCAACGAGCGTACACAGCATGACGCGATCCCATGGGTGGGCGAGTAGAGCGTAATGGTAAAACTTCTTAGTTAAAACGTCTGGTTTGTTGTCAACGGCAAACAGCACACCCGGGGGGCCAGTCAAACATAATGGTGTACACATGCGTGACCAAATTTTGTCCAGACACCCCCTAAACAAGTTTTACCCTGCAAGCAAAATTACCCCCTAAACAAGTTTTTAACGCGCTTTCCTTGCAAATTTTGACCCCTAAACAAGTTCTTGCCAGAATATGACCCCTAAACAAGTTTTGTCTATTTAACGGGGAACAAAATAAGTTACTCTAAACACGTTCGACCTGTATTTTAAGCCGGGATTTTAAGCCACCCTTTTTCTTGAAAATCAGCGTTTTTGATACCCTTAACGCGTCACGCGTCCAACACTGAAAAAACACCCCTTTTTACGCATTTTTTTGATCACGCATGTGTACAACATTATGTTTGACTGGCCCCCCCCCCCCCCCCGGGAAAGTACCGGTCATGACTGGGTCGACCTATACTGAATTACCCCTATGATTCCTATTGTATAAAGGCTATACTACATGTATATTATAGTTATGCACTTATCAATTGTATCCGCAGCCCTGGGGACCCGGGACAAACGTTGCATGGCTATGTGGGGCGTGTACCGGGGACGTACAAAAGGTGCCCCCACTAGCCGGGATGCGAAATTAATGAGTCTCTTCATATATACTATACAGTGGCGTACCCAGGGGGCAGGTGCCCACCCCTGAAATATCCCCGTCGGTAAACTAGATTTGCGATTTCTACTATGTGATTTTTTTTCAGCCGTTTTTTAGGACAACATCATCGCTACCCCCCACCCCCCACCACACACTTATCAAGATTTCAGCGATTTCAGTTGCTGAAAAGCTGGGTACGCCACTGATACTATACGCTTTAATCCGTCAAGGTATCAAATGTTGTTTATGGTAAATAATATAGTAGCGGGGACGTACGCAAATATAAGCCGGGGAATGGCCGGCCAGTGTAGCGGGGGCGGGCACTAGGCTAGGGTACACAAAATGTATACACAGGGACAGTAGCCGGGGTGTACACGTTGACCCACGTCTATGGGGGGTGGGACTGTACGCTGCCGTACACTTTTGTCCCGGCCCATGATAGTGTAGCGGGGACGTACAAAAAATGTTGCCCCACCCTGCGGGGACCGTACACGCATGACACGACTGTACCCGGGACGTCACATTAGCAATTTGTACGTCCCGGCCCTAATCCCCGCTATCCACGGGGATGCAATTGATAAGTGCATTACTATAGTATGGAATACTACATGTACTATAATTATATACATTCATGTATACAGCGTATTTCCATTTAATATTGGTTTTACCGTTTGACTCTTGAGCAAGCTGCGTACTTGAGCTACGGGACGTCTAGCCAGACGTCCATTGCCCAAATAATTAAAATCCACAGAATCAAGTGATCAATCAGTCAATAAAACTAACTGTGATCACACATTTGTTGCAAGTGCAATGGACAAGTTCTGCAATTCCTCCGAATTCGGAGACTCTGCAAGTGCAAGCAAGGGCAAGCCACTTTTATTAACTTTGGCTATGAAAAGCACATCAAATCAATTGTTACGACTCTCATATGTGCGTGTTTCAACTCACCTTATCATGCGATGTTAACCCATCTGTCGTACAATCACAGTTATAGCTTATTTATGCATGTAGAATTGTTTAAATCCAGTCGTGCGTTTGTCAACAACATTCATCACAGTTCTCCACTTTATTTGTTGTGACCGATCATAATTCGATCAGTCTCTTTGTCTTCGTATGGTATAACGACGTATTGCGATGCTACTCAGTGATAAGTAAAGTCTGTTGAAGAGACACTAAAACGGTGTAACGGGTTTTTCGTAATTTGAAGGAAAACTGTCAAAATAGACGTAGTTTAATGTCTTTTTGCTAAAAAACGTACTGTGGGCCACGCTTGTTTTTTCTTGAAAATGCAAGTTAAAGTCTTTATCTTTCAGTTAAGATTATAAATAGGCGTGGCCCACAGTACGATTAATTACAATCAGTCGGTTAATATCGGTCTCTGACAGAATCTATCCCATAGACTTGCGTGCAAAATACAATTCGCTACGGTCGCCGTTTTGGAAATATCCCTGGAAAATCCCCAAATTTAGTAACAAAACAAAACGATGTCCTTCCCCCCCTGCGTTGTACCCAGACGACGCTGGCCACGCGTCTCGGACGATCCAATAATTATGGCAACGGGAGTGCACCATTTTGAAATATTTTTAACAGTCATCGCCCGGTTAACGATGAAAATAATTGGAAAAAATAGCCTTTACAATTGGGGTGATTAGCCACCCAGAACGGTTGTGGATTGGAATTTTTTTCTTCTAACCTATGATGAATTTTTCAAAATGATTAGATCAACATTCGCGATTACGTGTTATTTCAATACGAATTCAAAATTTAGGTTTCCGCATGTCCATCGTCGTCTGGTTATACCCTGTTAAAGTTTTACATTCCCCATTCGCCATTGGAGTTCGTCAGCTTTGCACTAAATGTTCACAAAATAGATTATTTCACTATCGTATTGTGGCTTTTCGAGGACACTAGGTCAAAAAAATGTGCACACTACGCGCAACTTTTTTCATGGTACCATTTAGGGCTGACATTGATTAACGAAGCCAAACCCTCACACATGGTATTGTGAATAAATAAAAATACAGAGCTGCCTAATTTTGTAGCCTTCTGATTTCATTTTGAATCCGCCTCATCCACCCGGCATTGGGGCAGTCTTTGCCATGACAATCGACGATAAACATTACCAAATCGAAAAACCAAGTATGATTTTTGAGAACCGTTTTCTGTGTTAAAATAAAATTTATTTCAAAAGCAATAACATCTAAATTCAATGTAAATTTTGTTTGTTAACTAAATATGGCAATATAAGTGTTACATGTCACATGATATAATATTAGAAATATTTATAGATATCTGTATAATTTAATTTTGTTAAATTTATTTTGAAATTCAAGTTAATACAATTACTGCTTCAGTTCTGTTTGTTTGTTTGTTTGTTTGTTTACACGGTCGGGTCCTGACACGCTTGGGTCCTGAAGGGACCAGACTCAAGCAAATTGTTGCATGTGACTTGGTAATATTAATGTAAAAGATGGTTCATTTATGCATGATGGATATACATTAAAGGCATATTATGTGATCTTTTCCAGAGAGCGCCCTCTATTCATGATTTCTTTTTAGAAAGTAGATTTTCTTGCAGATTTACATTTCTGATCATAAATCTTACATACATTCCAAGTTACAGAGCGATACGATTCTTAATTACCTCAAAATCAAGGTTTTAGAGTGAATTTAGAGTGAAAAATATACTGTCGTGTTAACACGACAGTTTATTTTCAATCTAAAACCATGATTTTGAAGTAATTAAGAATCGTATCGACCTGTAACTTGGAATGTATGTACGATTTATGATCAGAAATGTAAATCTGCAAGAAAATCTGCTTTCAATTTTTTTTTCGATGTTGAGGGCGTTCCCTGGAAAGATCACATAATATAACTTTAATGGCACATGTTTTGACTGCATCCAGAGACTATATAACTATGGGACAAGTATCTCGAAGGCAAAGTTCCCCGTCTACTATGCGCAAATGAACGGGTGAAGGTTTTATAGGGGGCGCACTATCGTGGTCGTAGCGAACCAGACGACCTAAGACGTAGAAGCATGTAGACTGATACTGACCTAAGACGTGGTGGATTTTATCGGCTCAAAACATGATTTGTGGCACAGAAATAGTACATCAATGGTAAAAAAAACCTGATTGTGATTTAGAGTAGAGCTGATTTGCTTTGATGATAGCAGAATTTAGTTCTTATATGACATGAAACATTCAGAATTGGTTATTTGAAATTAATTTTTACGTGGAACAAAATACGAATTTTACATTTAGGCGTGGCGTTATTTGCATTTTATGAATATTGTAATCAGATCAGTTAGGAAGGACACAGGATCGCGACGATCACAGCGTGTGAGGTCATGAATTAGTCATGGCTGAATATTCATTCACAACGAATGATTGACAGTTTACGCTTAACTTCAGGGTGAAGAACTGATAGAGTGCGCTATACTGTGAACCAAATCCCAACAACGGGCAGATATGAGATTCAACCCCCTGCTGCATCTCAATATCTTTAATGCACAGGTTTACCATTTTCCTTATATTACCATATGCATGTGAACTAAAATAGTAATTTTTCTGACTTGAATTTCCAAATAACTTTTAAATGTATTTTTTTACAATTCGATTGTTATATAATGTCACAGGCAACACATAATTACATTGCCATATTAAATGATGAATTATTGAATTTTGGTCTTTTAAATGTTAAAGCATTCCAAAATAGAGGTTACATGGACATGGTGTGTCACATGAGGGTCATGTATGTGTTCAATCGAGGTCATTTAGGTGACACATTTGTACTCCGAATTTATAATTTATTTATTTTTGAACGGGGGGGGGGGGGGGGGGGGGGGGGCTGAGCTAGAATACCATTTACTAGTCTCAGGGGGCGTGTAGGGTAACACCATAGAGCTATCGATCCGTGTGATGACCCGGACATCGATGTCTATCAGCTGGTTTTTTGTTTTAAATACTAAGGCAGTATTCAACAACCACCAAAAAATATGCACACAAATTGACGCTTGGGGAACTCTTGGAATTAGGGTTTAAAGTTGGGTGTGTTTATTGCGTTTTTAGAAATATTAACACGATGGCTTTCCATAAAAATGACGACATGCTGTGTCTATACTCTGACTACGAGCTGTGTGTACATAAAATTCTCAATTCAAAATACACATCGAAGTGCATGTTGTGTGTATGATACGGTATACGATACATTTCATACATATTTGAGGCTTTTATATTAATTGATGATATTGATTGTAACCGTAAGCTTGTTAAATGGCCAACAAAGGTGTTTATCCGGTCGTCAGATGATATAGGGAGGTTGTATGGTCGGCCACGGTGAGTAAAATGTTGCATATACACCATACTTGGGTAGATGATGTATCGGTATAGTGCGCATGAAACCATGGATCCGGATTTTTTATACGGTTGCCATGGTAACCGTGAACCGACCAATCAGGTAATTTGGTATCGTAATTCAAATTTGAAAACAGATATTAAAAATCGGGCTCCATGGTTTCATAGCCCCTTGTGTGCCTAACATCTGGTCCAAATCCATGGCTATATGACCTTTCGTTTTCTAGTAACGTTTGTTCTCGTGTTTAGCCAATCAGAAGCCTTGCATGGTAACCATGGCAACCAGATCAAAATAACACGCGTTTTCTGAAACATCTTGACTTAAGCTTTAATTTGATATATATATAACACTAAGCGGTAGGTCCACGGTAACATTGAGAAAGGGGGAAGATTCCTATTTGGAGTAGGGGGCGTCTCGTTCATATGGTAAAACGGGCAAATTAAAATCGTTTCAAATTTATTTTAGCTTTTGGGAAGTAGTTTAAAATGTCACCTTTTATCCATGATTATTTATAATATCATAGCACAGATAGGCCTTACTCATGATCAGAAACATCCAAACCCGGGTGAGGGGCTAGTGTCAAATCAAATTACGGGTCATTTTAACCGTGTCGAAACCCCGGTGGTTTCAGTCAATCATTGACTTTGGGTACGCATGATCGTTCCAAATATAGCGGAAAAGGGGGGTTTTCTGACATTTATGTTCGCGATTTCCCCAAATTAGGAGTGTTTTTGAAGTTACATGTATGTCCGCGATTTCCCCAAATTATGGAGGGGTGTTTTTAAAGCTGTATGTCAGCGATTTCCAGAACTAAGGAGGTCATTTTGGAACCTATGTCCGCGATTTCAAAAATAAGGGGTGTTTTTTTGGAGAGGCTATGTCCGCGAAGAAGAAAATAAAATATAATGAGTATTGTGTCATATCAAAAGTGTCCCGAGAAAGGAAAAAGGGGTATTTTGAACTAGATGTGTCCTCGTTTTTGCGCAAATAGGGGGGGGGGGGGGGGACTATATACTAAATGTCCTTGAAATGGTGAAAAGGGGGGCTATTCAGTCATGTCAGTCAAAATGTCCGCGTTTTTGTGCGAAAAAGGGGTTAAATTAGCAAAATTGTCCGCGAAACGCCGTCAAATACACTCTCAGCAAAAATGGTTCGGAAAGGGTTCTTTGGGTAAGCTCAAGGTTCGATGTAGAGCCTTCTGCACTCAAGGAACCTTCAATGGTTCTAAGAAGGATACAAATGGTTCCAAACCCAGAATGAAAGGTTCTTCCAGAGTCAATGGTTCCTTATAGAACCCTAAAATACGAAACAAAGGGTTCCATGAAAAGCTGTGAGAGTTCTTTATAATGACTTGCACTTCAGAACTATTTGACACACGGGTCCCAGCCAACATCAATCGTGGGCCCTCATGGGACCCTTTATATTTTGTCCACTTTGGCTTACGGGCCAAAGTGGACAAAATATTAAGGGTTCCATGGGGCCCACTGTGGGCCCACGGTCGATGTTGGCTGGGGTCTGCATCGGCTTATTCAAAATTAACACCATAGAAAGTAGAGTTCGTAAGGATTTATATATCCATTTTATTAACATGATTAATTCAAGACGTCACTCATATAGTGATTGTTCACAAACCAGCTACATGCATTATATTAATGAAGTAAATTAGGAAAGTATGCAAACAGCAAAATAAAATGGTGCATGAAACAATCTATTTCTAAATATTTCTGAAGCATCCTAAGGGTTCTATAATAACAAAACTGAAGAACTTTTTTGGTTCTTTAAAGAACCTTTCAAGAGGGTTCTTTAACCCTGAAGAACCCTCAGGGTTCCATATAGAGGGCAAAACGGAAGAACCTTTTTTGGTTCTTTAAAGAACCTTTCAAGCGGGTTTTTTAACCCTGAAAAACCTTAGGGTTCCATATAGAGGACAAAACTGAAGGACCTTTTTTGGTTCTTTAAAGAACTTTTCAAGAGGGTTCTTCAATGAAATGGTTCTTGGAAGAACCCATGAGGGTTCCATATGGAGGACAACGTGAGGAACCATTTATGGTTCTAAGCTGAACCCTTTTTTGCTGAGAGTGTATTTCAAGATCCTGGAACGATCATGTGTTACCCCTCTAAATACGAATAGAGAACACTGGCATGACCGGGTACGTATAATGAAAGTAAATTCTATTCACTGACAACTCAAACAAGAGAACAGATCTGTTAATATTGGGTCAGTCAACAATCTTAATGAGTCCTTTTATCGACTGAAAATTCAAGAAAATGAATCTGTGGTTCTTTTATTTATTTAAACTAATTTCATATAATTAACTTGGTTTATATTGGAAACTATCTTACGGATACCTTTTAATCAAAATGATATATCATTTGCAGGAATTTTGTCTTTGCTGCTGTCTTAAGTCTAAAAAAGAGACGATATTTTGTCTATAATTTCATCAAAGTTCAACTGCCATTTGGGTTTATTTGGACATAATTAAAGATGTTTATTGAATGCTAATTATACGTGCAATGATAAGTTCTGTTTGTACGACATTTCAGAAATACCCTAGAAATACCCTTCCTTTTCATTTTCATGCCAGGTGTACCATTTTAAAGAAACGCAAATAATGTTGATGCTATTGTACACGTTGATGTGTGAAACATATTTTAGTTTTGTAATTTCAGGCAGAGAAATGAAATATATCAATATCAACCTGCTTTAAAGCAAATAACGTGCAATTATTATGTCAATTAAAATCTGACAACTTGCAATACAATATTTTACTTTTACAAAATCATGATAATATGCTATATTTTGCGTTGGGCTTACATTCCGACACAAGTAATCATACTATAAAGTATCACGATGCATAGAAGATATTTGCAGAACATGTGAATCCTATTTGATATCCTTTGATTAATGATGATTCAGCGTTGCCGAGCTAAAGGTTTGATTTTACGGTGTTTAAGTAATGTCATACTTAGCATTCTTCATAATTTTCATTAGATTTTTACCTTGGACATTTTCATATTTATTCTAAAATAGTGCGATAATGGTTTGTCGATTAAACTATGTATGAAATGTATTAGGCCCTATGTCAAACTGAGAACAGAAAATAACCTAACTTGACCATTTCTCAACAACGGACTTAACCTCAACTATTTTATTGACATGACATATAACTAATTTTGTTAATATGTTTGGTTGCTATTATGTGTGTGATAAAATCCCATTGAAGTGCTCACACAATAAGTGTTGAATAGATGAAAGATATTCATATACTTAAAATTTAGTTTTTAATACGTTCTCTTATGCACAAAACACACACCTAATTAATATCAAAATAAGCTCAATTTATTTGTACGTACATGTTATCAACACTGTAAAGATTTGCAGTTGCTTCCAAAAAATAAAATCGCCTCATCAACATGAAAATGTATTTTAAATTATACAATATACTTAAACAATGTTGTATTACGAAACATTTATTAATTGTTGTTAAAAGGATAAACACAAAATAAACACTGTGAACTAATATTAACTGTTTGTTTTAATATACCATATTGCCTTTAGCGAAGATAAAGCCTATATACATTAGATAGGGCTATTTATTTTCATTCGAAACACACTCTATATAATAACCAGTCTATCAGAACTAACTGACCAGGCCTAATCCGTATTGAATTGTATTGTGCTCTATTCAGTCAGTATGCAGTAGCGCTCAAAGCCGTTTTTGTCAACGTCGATGACGACGTTGACATTTGAATTCAGATTCAGGTATATATTGTGGTGGAGTCTATGAATTGCTTTCATGATTTTAAATCGATATTTGTACCCAGATGTCTTTTAAATGTATGAGATCTCGATACGAAAATATGAACATATATCATGTTGTTATTGTGGAGAAATAATTAAAATAATATTAAAACATTGCACATTTACTACTGCTTCTTTGAGCCATCTCGTGGTTTTATGTCTTACATAGGAGAGAGCGGTCGCTTATTCGGGACAAGACTTAAAGTTCACAAAACTGAGGTTGATAAATTTGAGGCTAGGTCTTACCAAGGAGTTATTATATTATAACTATAATAACTCCTTGGTCTTACACACGGGAGTCGGGCAGTGAGAAAAGCGTCAGTAGGTGAACAACACAAGTCGGCCATCACGGACCATGTGGCTGCCGCAAATCATGCCATAAATTGGGACGAGGCTAAAATCATCGACAAAGAAGGACATAAAACCACGAGATGGCTCAAAGAAGCCATCTGGATCCGCAGGCGAGGACAAGACACAATGAACAAGGACGAGGGGGCTTACAAGTTGAATAACATTTACGACCAACTATTGAAACTCCGCCCTCTATCGGCGAGAATCGTGCTTATAAAACCAATAGGACAAATCAGAAGTTGCCAGTCAGATGAAGACTCCAGCTCAGTAAGGAGTCGAAACGTAACTAGTAAGTACGATTTATTGGATTCGTCGAAAGAACAATTTATTACATATTTCTGAACAATCCTGATGAATCTATATCAAGTAATATCTCATATTGTTCGTATGATCACAAGGATTCCAGAAATGGTATTTTTTTTAGGAACCAGGAATATTTTGCGTGGGTCAAAAGGTCAAGGTATACTGACCTATATGAAACCTGACCTTTGACCCCTTTACAAGGTACAACTGACACTCTAGGTGGTAAAAACTATCATTTCTGTAATCTTTGTGATCATACAAACAATGAGATACTGTTTTTCAAAATTGGTGCAAGTTTAAATTTTGACCCCATATGCAAAGGTCAACGACCTTTTTACGTTTTACCCGATAACTCGTTAACCAAACATCGGAAGTATGGCAAACTATACTTTTCTGGAATCCTTGTGCCCAGCCGAACAATTTGGTATGCTTTTTAGCTGAATTGAAGCCATTTGAATTTTTGGGCCCCTGTATGGCGGCCATTTTGGATTTTACGCTATAAAAACGATTGCCGTCACTTCTGGGAGGTATATAGGAGCTAATTTTTCTTAGAATAAGTCCATCTTGACAAATCCATCAAGAAAACAAGGTATCCTAAAACTGGTCACGGACCTCATGGAAATGACTCTACTGCAACTTTAACCTCTTATAAAAGAGTTCCCCAATAGTACATTTTTGTGCATTTTTTTCGGTGATTATTGAATACTTAATATTTTAAAACAAAAAACCAGCTTATAGGTTCCGTGTCCGGGTTTCACAAAATCAATTGAAATCCCGACTGATCCAGGTACAAATATACCAGCGCATTCACAGCCCTGCATAACACCACACTGAGACCTGGGACTCGTGTGTTTCATTGACTTCATATGATTTATTCAGGAAAGGTGAGAAAAGCACCTTTCCTGGATTTATTGCTTGACTTTTCCTTGAAATTAAAATAATAAAATATACTAACAGGGTGTGGGGAAACAGGTAATAACAAGGGAGAATAACGCGATAAAACAGATAAATAACAACAACAAAAAACAATAACACACGGAAATGCACTGGGACAAGCAATGAAAATTGCTGTGCAATAAAACAACAAAGATATATGGTAACAATAAAGACCGACGTTTCAAGTGGATATATCACCCTTCATCAGAAACAAAATATTTAAAAAAGTGTTAAGAATTATAAATAAGATAATAAACTAGACAAGTCCACCACTGTAATTATAGCACAATGCCAGTAATAGATGTTGACTACTAGACACCCAAGTTAACACTAACCAAACTAACAAGTTCACTATAGAATACAGATCCATGTTGCTAGGCAAACTAACAAAACATGTACAATAAATCAATAGACAACACATCATGCATTATGCATCATGAGTTAACGCTTTCCACGCGGCTAGTATTTTTACCATACACAAAACATAATTTTCAAAGTCTATCTCAAAGATTACTGACCAAACACTAGGCATGTTTGTACTTATTTCAATGCATTTCTCGTGGTGATTCCAAATATGGTAATGAAAAACAGTAATTTTGACATTTTTGAAACATTTTGTGAAATTTTGGAGTGTCGTCTGCAGCTGCCTGCCGCGTGGAAAGTGTTAAGATAAGCGACAATAGATAAATATATGCGACAGAAATAGTAAAATAACTAGGGTTACGCGTTATGAACTCGCCTCCCAATAGGGTGGTGCTGTTACATTTTTTAGTTTCATGCTGTCATTTTCCTCAAATATTTTTAAAACCACAAAAGCTATCTCAACACATTTGGTATCATTTTAAAGCCCTCGTAACAAGCTGTCTGCCTGCAAAATGGCATTGGTGTAGCTAATACAGAAAGGGAGATACAGCTGTTTGATGTTTGGGAACCACGGGTGGTGCTGGAATGGGTGCCGCCAGAAGGGGTGCCGCCTGTACAAACTCAATGGGGATAATCCCATGCTTTGTTCTTTTTACAATAACTAGTTATCCCCTAATGTTACAAACACCATTCTGGTCCCATTTTAAAGGATATTTAGTATAGTAGTCTTTAGGCATGTTCAGACGGGCATAAATGATCGGTGTAAATTTAGACCCTACCGCAATTAAAATTCCACAATTAATCCCTCTACTCTGGACAGTTGTCCACACGGTACTAAATACAACGTTACTCTGAAGTTTTCCGACAAAGTTAACACGACCATCGCACGCGCAGGGGGCTTAGGAGTAAATATCGGTAAATATCGGAGTTCTGATTATTTCGAATCCCGTTTTCGGCAGCCCAGTGGCGTAACTAGACTTTTTCATTTAGGGTGGCAAGAAGGGGCAGTGACTTGAAATTGGGTGTGGGGGGCTCCTAAGACAATCCAAGTGCCGCGCCAGCGGCACCATCCGCGCTTGCGCGGACAGGGAGGTGTGTGAGGGGGGATGTGCCCCACTGGCGTAGCTAGGTTATTCATATGGGGGGGACGAGGAATGTAAATGAACCGACAAGATTTTTTGAGTGAAGAGATGCGCGCGTAGCGCGCGAAAAATTTCGACTTTACAGCTATTTTTTGCACGATTGAGCTACATCTTGGCTCTAAACAAGCTTGTACCAAATATTATTTAGTTTTGGGAAGACATATGCGCGCGCAGCGCGCGAAATATTTTCATATGTGTACTTCTGACCATCATAATTCCATGATTCCTTTCGTCAAATGAACCGACAGTGCCAATCTCAACCGACACGACGTCATTATTGGGGGGGGGGGGGGGGTGGGGATTTGGTGTGTACTATTTTTGTAAATTTCATTTACAGCTTTACTTGATTTCATTTGGGGGGCACCGCATCCCCACTGGTTACGCCACTGCGGCAGCCTGGTGCTAAGCATTGGTTTCCAGTTTACAATACGATTTATTCCGTTATTTCCAAATTGTCGGTTCCTTTATTCGATTATTTCAGCTAGGTTTATTTATCGCTCGCTTGTAAACATGAATTCAAGATCGACATTTCTCTTTTTGTTACTAATTTTTCGCCTCTTTTCGGATGGTGGTATACAAGATTTAATGCCTATGCTGATAGCAACAGCGGTATTTTTTTCAAGGCAGACGATCTGAGCAGCATCGGATGCGTTTGTGGCATCATTACATCATTGGCGAAGGTTTACGCCAGAGATCGTGTTAAGTGCATCCACACGGGTACGGGCGTGCTAATCCTAACTGCAGCTCGTGTTAAGCGCGTTACTCCTGAGTTAAATCGGGTCGGAGTAAGGTCGGATTAGTTAACATAATATTAAATAAATAATATTAATTAATAATGAATAAATGGAAGAAAAAACCCAAATTAATCAAAAATTGCATACATTAATGAGGAAATAAATAAATCATAAGCAAATGAAGAGGAACAAAATTGTAGATAATCTTACTATAAATCTGGAAACGGTGTGTGTTTGTGTGTTTATTTATTTGTTATCCTTATTTCTCCGTTAGTTGTGATCAAAGTGGCGCCTAATTTGCATGAAAGATAGAGGAAATAACGGGAAGGGTGTTAAAGTTTATTTCACTGAAATTGGTTAACAATTGGCTCCAAAAACAGCAAAAAACCTCTCAGATTTGGCTCATAAATGCCACTAGAATTGAACAACATTGTGCGTTGCGCGTACTACTACAGCGTAATCTTACCGTGGTAACGCGTCGCGTGCATGTTTGCGCAAGGGCTCACTGCCGCGGCACACACACTCCCACACATGGCGCAGAAGCCACACGGGAAATGGTTATAGGCCTGTTGGTAGGGTAGTTGGTGTCATGTTGGAGGGTTGGGGGAGGGGGGGGGGGGGGGGGGGGGGGTAAAACCACGGGAAATGGTTTAGGATAGGCCTAGGGTTATAATGGTACAATTAGCATTTTGCGGGGGAAGCAACCTGATTTCTTTACTTTAACAACAATCTAAGGGATTATAAATCAAACTGGTTTGGGTGTGTGCATGGGAGGGGGGAAACACCACGGGAAATGTTTTAGGATAGGGTTAAGAGTTAATGAAGTAGCCGCGGGAAATGGTTGGTTGGTGTAGTTGCAGTGGGGGTGGGGGGGGGGGGGGGCGATTGTAGGGGGTTTATGTGGTTTTAAATGTACCGAGGGTTAACTTGATGCGGGTTGAGAGGTTTTATATAGGGGTTAATAAAGTAGCTACGGTAAATGGTTTAGGAGGGATATGGTTATAAATCAACCTGATTGGGGTGGGGGGTTGCGGGTTTATAATGCCGTTAGGAGGGATATGGTTATAAATTAACCTGATTTGGGGGTGTTGTAGGGGGTTTATGTGGTTTCAGAGGTAGGTAATATGGCATAACCATCTAGCGGATGAAGTAGCCGCGGGAAATGGTTAGGAGGGTTATGATAAATCCACCTGGTTGGTGTAGTTGCAGTGTGGGGGGGGGGGGGGGGGGCGGTTGTATGGGGTTTATGTGGTTTTAAAAGTGCCGAGGGTTAACTTGATGCTGTTTGAGAGGTATACAGGGTTAATAAAGTAGCCACGGTAAATGATTTAGGAGGGACATGGTTATAAATCAACCTGATTCTGATTCTGATTGGGGGTTTATAATGCCTTTAGAAGGGATATGGTTATAAATCAACCTGGTTTAGGGGGTGTTGTAGGGGGTTTATGTGGTTTCAGTGGTAGTTAATGTGAACCATCTAGCGGGGACCCGAGCGTAGCGAGGGTACGCCCCCGGGGGGGGGGGGGGTACTCACGTATGTCAGGTATACGGGGATAGTGCCGCTCAAGTGGGTCGCTTTTTCATGAGACATCCTTAGCCATGGGTAGGCTTTTCAGTGAAAAATCCTTAGACATGGGTCCTGTTTTCGCGATTTTCGCGAAAATTTGCCAAATTTATGTCATTTTTCGCGAAAATTTGCCAAAATTAGGTCCATTTTCGCGAAAAATCACCCTTAGAAATGGGTATGGGTTTTGAATCTCCAGCGGCACACCCCGACCAAACCAAATCCGAGTACCCCCCCCCCCCCCCCGGGGGTACGCCGCTAGTAATAATAAAATAAAATAAATCATGAGGTGCAATGAGGTGAAATTGCTGCAATGAGAGCAGACTCACAAGAATATTAGAAAAGGGGGAGACACATGAAACACGAGCCCCAGACAGGGCACACAAGTTGCGGGAAAATATAATAATAAAATATAATAATAAAATATAGATGTTTCAATCCGCCCGTCCCCCACTTTTATTTTTGTGTGGCCTAATTGGGCTTCGATACAATCGCATAATCCGCTAGAGTGAATAGGCGTAGTCACCTAGTCAGGGTCGCGCGTTATTCATCAGCTGGGCCCGCTTCTATAAAGTTTAGCGATATAAATGCATATTATTTAAACGCATACACAATTTCAGGAAATTTAGAAAATAAGATTACACTGGATAGCGCGCTATTGAAATTATAACGTCGTGCTGTCAACTATTATTAATAGTATTAACTGAATGATGAATACATGTATATCGATTGGTCACTAATCACAACAGTTGAAGATATGGATGGCCGATTTATTTAACATATGAATGGGCGCTTCTTAACTTTTATAGTTAAGCTACTTGACTCAGACCATAGATTTTCTTCTCAAGGAAATGCTACCAGGAAAGTGTTATTAGTAATATTAACATCTCTCTGCTCAGTGCTCAGACTCTCATCAAAATAAAATTCCCTGGCAAGACCGTTATAAACGCCCAAACGAACGGCGTCGGTGATCTCAACAGTGACAAAAGCAGACCTAGTGGTCACACATATAATACGCAAGTTCTACTTGATATCATCCTAAAAATGACCTGACAGAAAAGGAGTGGACGATACTCGCCATCTCGTGCCAGCGACCAACCTCAGAATGGGTTCTTTATCATGTTTTTCACCACGATGGATTTTACTCCTAGTAGTAGTAGTGTCTCTGCACTTTAATGGCGTGGCACTGCACTTTAATAATGGCGTGGCACTACCAGTAGATGACGACATGGGTAAGTCTTGATAAGTGGTTTGTTGGAAGACTTGATTTGATTTGATTTGATATTATTTGGGTCCTACGACCCTGGATAACCCAATAAGCTTATTATCTTATTTCCATTGGGGTCCGTTAGATGTGTGAACAGATACAGACCGGGATGATCCCTAGTCCTTGGTACCAAAATCCTAGATTTTGGTACCAAGGACTAGATGATCCCCTACTCTTTACGAAAGAGTCTGTAACCTTTTAACGTGCTCGGGTATTGCTCTTCCGAACTGGTCTTGACTTGAGAAGTCACTAGTGGTTGGTTCGTTGTTTTTTCTGACATAGGCCTACACACTATATTTCTCGTGATTTAAAGGGACATTAAGTGGCGTTGAAAATTTTAAATGTTTAAAAATTTACTTCAGAATTCAAGATGAACATTAAAAATTGCCATTATTGTTGTTTCTACTAACAAAAAACACAGCAAAACTTGATTAAAACAATATCATCGCTATTTATTGAAAAACGCCCTCTAGGCTCTATGCAAATAGGCCTATGGTTCGCGTTATGTATCACGCGAACTGCAGGGGGATACTGCCGGACGTAAAATGCTCGATCGTCGCGGCTCTACGAGCATTTTTGAATCGACGTTTTCTTGTACAAAGTAGTCCTTGGTACCAAAATCTAGGATTTTGGTACTTTTTCAGGCAAGTGTGTAAGGTGGAAGCTAACCATCTCTTGAAACACAGACTTAATCAGATTTAATCAGTCTATAAAATAAGTCCATGCTTGTAAAAAAACTAATCTGTGGCAGATTGCATAATAATCAGCATCCATCTCATCTTTATAAGGCATCATGTTTAATATGAAAAGAAGTTATTGATTGCTCCAAAAATGCCAGAAAAGATAAGTTGGGATTAGGCCTATGTTAATCCATGCATGCCCAGCATAGAACAAACATGACAAAAGAATCAATAAACTTAAAAACTTAATAAATGGATGAATAGAACTAGAATTTATTGACCTCCACAGGAGGAGACTCAATTGCTAATAGACTATGCAATAAGTCTGGTCAAGAAAATGGTTAGGTTATTAAATTGCAGGGCCGTAAGAAACTTTTTTCAAAGGGGGGGGCGTTTTCAAAACAACAAAAAATTGTGAGTCAAATATGCGCCCGTAGCGCGCGAAAATTTTCGAATTTGCACCTATTTTTTGCACGATCGAGGTACATTTTGGCTCTAAACAAGCTTGTAGTAAAGAATATTGCATTTTGGTGAGATAAATGCGCGCGTAGCGCGCGAAATTTTTTCATCTGTGTACAAATTTTCCGGGGAAGATTTTCAAAGGGGGGGGCGAGCCGCGATCGCCACCATCGCCCCCCCCCTTCTTACGGGCCTGAATTGGTTCCCTTCAACAATGTGCCTTGAGTAAGTACCAAAATCCTAGATTTTGGTACCAAGGACTATGTACAAAGAGGGCTGATTTTTCTTAATCCTTACAGGTGTAAGTTCATACATGTAATAAAATTATAAAAATATACTAATCCCAGTTTTTATCATAATTGAGGGCGCAGCCTCCAACACATCTCTTAGTGCCCCTTTAAGGATTTTAGTCAATACAAAAGTCCACTCATTATTCACAGCTAGCTGGCTCCCCTTCCTATTGTACCATGGTTATTCACCATCATTAACTTGTCCATTGTTATGTAGAGAAATACACTACCGCCCGGAACTGCTTATACAGTGATTATATCCTAGAAAATCCATCTTTTATGAACATAGGCCTACTAATTGATTTTTTTTCTCACTAGTAACGATGTTGGTCAGAAGTCACAAACTGGTCCAAAAAAATGTTTTTAAACGGGACAAAACTTAAGTTTTACATACTTAATGACCCACAAACTATATATTGTTGGAAAGCTTATGATTCAAGGTTTTTCATTTTTACAAAAAAGAATCAAATTATACAGGGTGTGTAAAATTTGTATAGGGTGGAACATAAAAAGAGGATCGTTTTTGCTCCTCACAAAATATTTTGATAGTTTGTACAATTAGGGTTTAGCTGAAGATAGTCACCAAAATCAGAACAACCGCAGAAGGTGCTACCAAATTTGCTAAGAATCACCTGCCCAAAATGTACACAGGAAAAGTACAGGGTGTCTAAAATTATGATGAAATAATGCATAAAATGAAGGTTTGTATATAATATTTTATGAAATTTAGTTAGCATGGACTATTTAATTTAAAGGAAAATGGTTATCAAAATGAACTACATGAATATCATTAAAGTTCCTTTTATTTTGAATACAGGGTGGTCCAAAATAGGTCTAAATAGCAAATTTTTCATAAATCTATGAACAATTCTGTGAAGAAACACTTCTGGCTTTTTTAGTTAAATGTTTTACTACCCAGGGTAGAAAAGGACCGAAGAGTCACACAAATGAAATAGAGAGACTGCAATTTGGCTATTGTTTAATCAATAAAATGAATAAAACTGTGTATTTTTTACATTAAAACACTCCCTGAATTGAACATCATATTCTAGTAGAGAATGTCTAGATAACGATTCAATACTATTATTCATAGTAGCAGGCACATGTTATTAACACATATGAGAAGTTTGAAAACTTTCCTATGTATACTTTTAAAATGGCACCAATTTCAAAAGTTCTAGTCTTCCGCTATTTTGTGTAGAAACCTATGGGCGGCCTCATCCACCGGCGCCTCATCCACCGGCTCCACCCTTGACTCACTCGACGTTTAGATTGATAACTTCACTGTTGCTAAACACGTGGCTTTAATCCTTTTTTTATTCGGTAGCTGGATAAATTGTCTTTAATATGATACCAAAAATGTTATGTTTTTTTGACAACTTCTATTTAAAATAGAGACACGTATCACGATTTTAAGGATTGTTTGAAACGGCCCTACCTTATTTGATATACCTATTAGTGACCTGTGACCCTATGCAGTGATTATATCCTAGAAAATCCATCTTCTATGAACATACTATTGATTTTTTTTCACTAGTAACGATGTTGCATGTGTTCATATAGTTCTTCTTCATAAATTCATGTTTGTTGCATGTTACGATCATCGCATTTCATACAAAACTCAATAATTCTAGACAAGTCAAAATATACACAATAAAATCCCATAGACATTTGCCTCATTAATATTCATAAGCTCATTACCGCTATTATTGCGCTGTGGGAAAATTCTGTCTCATCTGCACCTTCTCTGAAAAATCCAGTTGTTTAATAATTAATTGTTATATTCACAAATACAATATGCTATATAAGGATGCGCAGTCCTTATAAATGCCTAAAACATGGTAATTTTCTGAGGAGGTAATTTGAATTTCCGAGAAAAACTTGACATTTAAAAGACAATTTAATTATTTTGGTTTAAAAATAAGTAATCCAATACACACCAGAGAACCTTGCAGTTTGTCTGTATTTCGCACGAGGCAGCACAGGGCCCTGGCAGGTTTTAAAATCACCGCGACAATGGTTTGCATTCCGTAATACAATGGATATCTACACCTAGCACATAAAGTCCCTGACCAGGTGCTTTGAGGTTAGCTAATTCAAAATAGATAATCGGTACCAAAAATCTGAGATATACATTGAATGAGCAAATTTCTTCTCCGCAGTTTGATACCTCATTCAACAAAATCGAATGGATACTTTTAAAGTTATGGCGATTTCAATGACCGCGCATGCAACAGAAAAGTTGCACTAGGTATAGGAAATCATTGATTTGTGTGTGATCGATTACGCACTGAAAAAACTCACAGCTAATCAGCTAAGACTTGTATTCCTCACAGCCATATACATGTACACCCTTTGTCCCGCACATTGCGGTTATCACTCCAGACCCATTCATCTGTCTCGTTCAGATAGCACACAGTTATGACAGTAATCACACACAAATCAATGATTCCTATACCTAGTGCAGCCAGCAGGGAGGTCACACTGCATGTCATATTCTGTTATACGCAAGAAAACAATGGAGTCCTACAGTGCAACTTACCATAAATGCCCTTTTCACCAAATTCACTTAAATGACAATAACAACACCAATTTTCCTCCAATAAAGTCAAGTTTGGTGACACATATTAAAGAAGTCTTAACATAAATATTTATTAGAGCGATTTTATAAAATAACATCATTTGCGTATTATTTGCATATTTAATTAGCATCAAGTCCAAAACACATTTGACTTTTTATCTAGAGATGTGTGTACGCTGGTAGACTGGAAATCAGATATGTTGTGCATACCTAATTCTGATATTTTTGTATGAGCAAAATAAAAAAATCTTTGTATTTTTTTCTTTATTTGATTAATTTGCATATCTAAGAACCAATATTTAAGACTTAATTTAAAGATAACCATAACTTTAATATTGGCGTGTGACCTATCAAATTAGAGCTAAAGACCTAAACAACAAAATGGTATGAGCCCTTTTTATGATTTTGTTTTCAGTTTTTTATTATAAGTATTTAAGCAGTGTGTACATGTATACATTTTGTGCACACCTCTAGCTTTAGTGTATGCAAACAAATGATTCACCAGTCAGGGAACATGCATTTGAATTTACCGCGTTAGCAGTTCATCAACATCAAATAATGTGCAGTGAAGCATGGTTATACACAGGAGGGCTGTGTGTGGATTTCTATACCAGTCCCCTATACTATGCTTGTTTACATCCAATATAGGTCTATATGCATGACACAATGAAATAAAGGGCAGTCATGGTAAGTTGCACTGTAGTGACTGCAATATTTGCCAGAAATAGCTTCGGAAAATGGTCTATTTGGGCATCTCAAATTCTGAGAATCGTGTTAAAAATAATGTAGAATTTTAGAGCGAGTGGAGCCCCTTGCGGCGTGGGGTCCGGGGCCCGCTTAAGGGGGGGGGGGGGGGGTGGTGGAGGAAATCAGGGGGGAAACGAAATGTTTTTTAAACATAAAGGGGGGACGCGCAATTTTATTCTGGCAAAGAGGGGGGGACACGAAATGTTGATGGTCAAAATTACAAAGATGATTTTTTTTAAAGTATGCTATACATGTTAATTTATACTATACAAATGCTTTTCTTTCCTCTGAATGATGACCTTTGAATCACTATTTATGCCCGGGTGGAGGAAATCAGGGGAGGACACGAAATGTTTTTTAAACATGAAAGGGAGGACGCGAAATTTTATTCTGGCAAAGAGGTGGGACATTGATGGTCAAAAGTACAAAGATGAAAAATGTTCGCGCGCTGCGTGCGTGCGCAGGTCTCCCAAAAATGAAATCTTTTTATTGGACAAGCTTCTTTAGAGCCAAAATGTACATCAAACATAGCATAAATAAGTGTTGAGTCAAATTCTTGAAAAACCTACATACGCCACACTGTTCTAAAGAGGTCAAGTAGTACCGAACCGTGATGCAAATCTTTTGTGTATTGTTGATGGTGGATGTTATATTTATGAGGAATAAGTCTGCCTAGTCCTTTCTAGTATTAGTCCATGCTGAGACTAATAATTGATATACCAATTTAGGCCGGGAGCTCGGAGCGTTTATTCAGCTGAAAAGGTACAAAAGGTTTGATGGTCTGGTAATATTGGAATGGGTCAAGCCCCCCTCCCCCCAACTAGAGAAATCCAAAGGCCCCCTGAGATATAATCCAAAAGCTCGGAGGGGACACCCTTTGGAACCTACAGAGATAGATATTGCATGTTCAGTGCAGTGGCGTGTCCAAAGGGGGTGGGGCACGCATCCTCATCCACCCTTGACTATCATTCGGGGGATTGCACCCTTTCGTCGGGGCAGTTAATGGGTTTTACTTCATTTTATCAAAATAGCAAATTTTCGCGCATATGTCCAGCAATATCATTTTAGAAACACATTTAACCAACATGTACCTTCCTATAGCCAGATGCGGGTACATATCCACACAAAAATCAGTAAACGTGGCAGCCTCCATCTATAATATCAAGAAATACCAAATTGTGTGTGTAAGTTTTCGCAAAGTCATGACAATACAGGGCCCCCGCCGTAGCGGGCGCCCAAAAATCAAAAAGGTCAATGAGGTCATATATTTTTTTGCCTAAAGGTAGAATTTTGGCACCCGACAGATTTGTGATCTACACCCTCAACACTATAACATATTATAATGCAATAAAATCGCAGATGTAAGCCATGTCACGGTTATTAAGGTCGCCTGCAATTAACTCGACTATACGGGCATATTCAGACGACGCTGGACACGCCAACACATCTCGTAGTGCCCCTTTAAGCGTTCGTCCCATTCACTTGATCACGTACCTCGTTCGCATATTTTTACCTGAATATTCGTGAATACGCCAGGCTGCGCCCTCAATTATGATAAAAACTGGGATTAGTATATTGTTATAATTGTATTACATGTATGAACTTATACCTATAAGGATTAAGAAAAATCAGCCCTCTTTGTACAAGAAAACGTCGAATCAAAAATGCTCGTAGAGCCGCAACGAGCATTTTACGTCCGACAGTATCCTGCAGTACGCGTTATACATTACCCGAACCATATTTGCATAGAGGGCGTTTTTCAATAAATAGCGATGATATTGTTTTAATCAAGTTTTGCTGTGTTTTTGTTAGTACTGGTAGAAACAACAATAATGGCAATTTTTAATGTTCATCTTTAATTCTGAAGTAAATTTTTAAACATTTAAAATTTTCAACACCACTTAATGTCCCTTTAACAACGGTTTAAATTCAAAAAATTATACTGACACTGCGGATGGTTAGGCACCAGTGGCTTTAGGATGAAATAATTTAGTTCCAACGTGTGATGAATTGTATGGGGTGGGGTCATAATATAATCAAAATTAATTGTTACATTAAAACCAACGGAAATTCAAAATTAACGGCCGTTCGTGTCCACCGTCGTCTGGGCATATTGGTATGGACATCACGGCACATGAGGTAACTTTAGGTATTATATACGTCATTCATATATTCTTGTTCATTGATTGGTTAAAAGTGGGTCACATGATCAAAAATAAACACGCTATTTTGCAAAAAGTACTATTTACGGCTCCCAAAAGTACTATTTACGGCTCCCCAAAAGACTATTTACGGCGCACCAGTGCGTTGGTAGTTTCACGCGGTGTTGTACTCCGCGTGACGCGAGAGAGCGCACGATTTGCATCCCCGGGCGCAGCGTGACGATCTAGGGGGGGGGGGGGCTGGGGTACCGCGCCATTTTGCAATATTTTGCGAAATTGATCGTGGTTATCACGTGATACGTATCGTGAAAAAATAATTTACACTGTTTTAACGAAACGCACTGTGGGATTGTGTTACCAGTCTAAAATCATAGAGGTCGCAAACCCGGTTGCAAACTTGCTTATAATTGAGCCTAGCTATATTACATTAACAAGCTAAAAGTGCAAAGGAGAAATTGTTGGACACACTGGTAAAATGGTTTTACAACAAGTTTTGCTATCATATTATCA
>CM069456.1:27984341-28085187 GCA_035610835.1 Ophiura sarsii
TATTTAATGTGTCTATAGTTGACTAGGGACAGTATAGGTTCTCTTTCTTCAAACTACATTTTTCTACTGGTTTTTTTGTGTGTATTTGTGTTAGTAAAACGAATCATTAACATACATGGCAATTTTTATTTTTATTGTTTCAAAATGTATTAAGAAAAACGAATGTTTGAAACAAGATAAAATTAGGTTTTTCTATTGCCTTTTGGTTGCAATTCGGGTTGAAGAATGAAAAACGAATACACTTGTTTATTTCGTTTTTCTTATAAGAAAACGGATTGATAAAAACGAATACTTTTAAATTAAATGTTTTCTTCTGATTGATTTTCTCACTTTATTTAGAGAAAGAAAAACGAATGTGGTTGATCTTTTTAGTTTTTCTTAGTCGAAAATAGTAGAATAAAAACGAACGTTAAAAATTCTAGTTTTTCTCATGTTTATTTTTTCTACTGTGACAGTCAAACGGAAAATGATCCTATTTGTGTTTTTTGCTTACTGTGTTAAGGACGAAATAACGAAAACGATTGTCCGGTTATATACACGGACCAATTTCATGAATATCTTGTCGGTTCACTTTCATTTCTTGCCCCCCTCCCCCCCCCCCCCCCCCCCCCCCCCACCCCAATATGAAAAACCTAGCTACGCCACTGCTATCGTATTCCACAAAGTATAATAAATGACACGTATTCAACAAGTTACAATAAATTGCGTTGTTGGAACAATTGAATACAACGCAATACAACAATTGCATGGTTGCTTTATAATGGATCATTATACCAATCACATTACAACATTTGTATCTATTTATCATGTTTATTGCTACTAAAGTGATAAAGAGACATGTTGTTTGTAGTGCAAGTTTAGTTTTGACCGCGCTTTAAAATGCCTGTGTGAAATCATTGATCCGAACGAACGAGACAGAATGGTAAATTGCCTGTGTGAAATCAACCGTAGCAAGTTTAATATGAGTCATGGAAAGTGACGCATTTGTTTGTATATATTTATCAATCCATCAAACAAACTGGCGCTAGCAAACAAATTCCATTTGCAAACTGAACAAAACAGCCATTTTATCGAAAATGGCGAATCTACCCATCATCACAATTTCTAAACACGTCTATATGAAAAATGGAAACAAAACTGAAAACGATGATGCTGAAGAATACCATAATGTTACATGTAGTGTTGATAACGACAATTCATCACTTACAAAGCCAAAGGGCCGATATATTTACGATGACGAGGATGAAATGGATTGCCTGAAAATCGCTAACCCAGTTACCCTAGTACTGGCGTGGGTTGTTATGTTCATCACGGTGTTTTGTATCTTATATTATGGATAATGAACGGCCTAAGAGATACAGGTATAAGTGGGCAAAACTTGAAACACGGAAATTTGCTTACCGGCAATGGTGTAGCGGTACCTATACGGTCCTATCTATACCAGGGATAGCACTGGATCAAAAATGTGAGAGGTCCCATGAAATTTTTCAGGACCCCGTAGGACTTCAAAAACCAAATTTAAGGGGTCCCCCAAGAAATAGGTCCTGAAGTTTGGTATTTGAAATTTTACTTTTTTACGGACAGTTTAATAATTTATATTGTGAGCAAAGGAGGGACATGTAATTTACAGAATTTCTTAAGGTTTCCATTTACATACATCGTCAAATTTAAGGGGTACCTTCAATTTTGATCGGGACCCGCAAGTCTTTCCAATTTGAAACCTGACACGTCACATAGAAAGTGAGAGGTCTAGGACGCGCAGACGCGTCAGAATGCGACCCCTGGTCAGAAGTACAAGATGGAGTTTGCGCATGTCTTCAAAATAGAATATTTCTGAGTAGAAGCTTGTTTAAAGCTGAAATGTACCTCAATCATAGCGATAATAAGTGTAAAATCGCAAATGTTCGCGTGCTACGCCCCATACTCTCTTAATGTAAAAGAGTGAAAATGTCACTCGTTTTTCAGAGTGAAGTCATTGTAACTCGTAAAGAGTGATTTTTCACTCGGTGTCGAGTGACTTTTTACTCTGTGTGGTCGATGAGTTCAGAGTGAAATAATTGTCACTCGAAAAGAGTGATTTTCACTCTGTGTCGAGTGACTTTTCACTCTGTGTGGTTGATGAGTTCAGAGTGAAATATTGTCACTCGAAAAGAGTGATTTTCACTCTGTCGAATGACTTTTCACTCTGTGCGAGTGATCAGTTGTACCAGATTTAAATAATTTGAGAGCAGGAACACAATCAAATAGAAAAATATTCAAAAACTCAGATATTATTTATTTTATTAAATTTAAACATTATTGAAGTGATAATTAATGACGATATCAATATTATTTGTTTCTGCAATAATTTGAAAGTCCAAATAATTATTAAATATAAATTACATTAGTTAAACGCGTAAAAACATCATCAATAAAAACACCATAGAAAGTAGATTTAGATACTTTTCATAGAGAAATATCATGTTGATATATGATATCGTTTCACTACCGAAAGGAAGTAATAATGTAACATAGGCAAATGACAGCAATAGTTTGGATAATGACTCTTTGTTCGTTATTCAAATTTTCTATTGAATTGCAAGTTATTCATGTAATGTGATTAAGTAATTAAAATGTTCCATTATATTCACTCTCAATGAGGGTGAAGTTCACTCTAAATGAGTGAAATTCACTCCTTGGTTCCACTCTTTCAAGGAGTGACTTTCACTCTATTACTGTATTACTGTGATCACTGTAGGCAACCATTTGAAGAGTGAATATTCACTCCATTAAAGTGGAATTTCACTCTTTTACATATAGAGAGTAGATTTAGTCGAAAATATCTTGTCGGTTCACTTATGAAAAACCTAGGTACGCGCTGATACCTTAATCCACAAAGTATAATAAATGACACGTATTCAACAAGTTATAATAAATTGCGTTGTTGGAACAACTGAATACAACGCAATACAACAATTGCATGGTTGCTTATAAATGGATCAACTATTAAAAATGGATTGCTACTATAAGCTGAGACTAATATACCTAAGGTATATTAGTCTCAGCTATAAGTGATAAAGAGACATGTTGTTTGGTAGTGCAAGTTTAGTTTTTAACCGCTCTTTAAAATGCCTGTGTGAAAATCATTGATCCGTCTTCTAGAGGGTCAATGGTGAATATAATTGTAACGAACGAGACAGGACGGTTTAAGGTAAATTGCCTGTGTGAAATCAACTTGCTCTAGCAAGTTTAAGTTAGTCACGGTAAGTGACACATTTGTATATATTTATCAATCCATTAAACAAACTGGCAAACAAATTCCATTTGCAACTGAACAAAACAGTCATTTTATCGAAAATGGCGAATCTACTCATCACAATTCCTAATATGACAGGTATGAAATTCCAATGGAAGACATGGTACTAAATATTCATATAGAACAGGCCTACCCGGTGCTGAGTCCTAATCATTCGAACTATACCATGCTATGTTCGAGTAGTAAGGTAAATGTATAGACCTAACATTTTAATTGGATAAAGTATTGCCGACGTTGGTGTTTATTTGTAGCGAACACAATGTACAACCGAGATTAATATTATTTTGATATTTGGAAGCGTTGACTATCACTTTGCGCTGAGTGCGGGCTGGTATATTAAACGTCAGGGTACTCCTTTCTGTAGGACTGATAGTTGACGAGTAGTCAAACTTGATCGTGATATTACCATGGAATCATCGCCATACGTCTATACGAAAAATGGAAACAGAACTGAAAACGATGATGCCGCTGAAGAATACCATAATGTTAGTGTTGATAATGACAATTCATCACTTACAAAGCCAAACTTGGGCCGATATATTTACGATGACGAGGATGAAATGGATTGCCTGAAATCGCTAACCCAGCTACTCTAGTACTGGCGTGGGTTGTTATGTTCATCACGGTGTTTTGTATCTTATATTATGGGATAATGAACGGCCTTAGAGATACAGGTAAGTGGGCAAAACTTGAAAATTTGAAACACGGAATATTGCTTACCGGCATTGGTGTAGTGATACCTATACGGTCCTATTCGCTAGGTAAAACGAATTTACCAGTTTTTTCCCTACGGCGTATAGTCTAGATTCTAGAAGAAAGAAAATCCCGTTCTTACCTAACCTATACGCGCACATAGCCTAATAAAAAACCTTAAAAGGGAAGAGCTAGTACAAATGAAAGACTTTAATATTGTTTAGGAAAGCAGTTGGTAGAATAATGACATGTAATTGGGTAATCAGGGATTGGCACAAGAGCAGGCAGTGAACGTATTGGCAAATTTGGGCATGATATCAAGTAATGAATATGAAGACAAATTTGCAGTAGTTGTCCGTATATGTGACGAGGTCTACCGAAATCAGACACAATTAGGCAAGATATTAAAATTGAGTTTGTAATTGATTATTGTAGTAGAGATCTTCCGCTTAACAATGGAACTTTTTTTTAATCGGACTTCCAAAGCGGAGTTATATCATTTTCAAGTTAAGGGGCACTAAGAGATGTGTTGGAGGATGCGCCCTCAATTATGATAAAAACTGGGATTAGCATATTTTTATAATTGTATTACATGTATGAACTTACACCTATAAGGATAAGAAAAATCAGCCCTCTATGTACAAGAAAACGTCGATTCAAAAATGCTACATAACGCGAACCATATTTGCATAGAGGGCGTTTTTAAATAATAGCGATGATATTGTTTTAATCAACTTTTGCTCTGTTTTTGCTAGTAGAAACAACAGTAATGGCCATTTTTAATGTTCATCTTGAATTCTGAAGTAAATTTTTAAACATTTAAAATGTTCAACACCACTTAATGTGCCTTTAATAGTCTATATTATGAAAACTCCAAACTGAGATATTATCCTTTAAAGTTGTACTTACAATGTACAAAAATTATTAAATATATATTTTTTTTATATGTCCATGAAACTCAGAGTAGCGATAATATTCCGGAAGGTCTATACCTCTGAATTTTTATACGCTCTACCGTTTACGGTATTGAGCACTTTGTTCAATGGCTAATCTAACCAGAAACGGTTGTCAATACATATTTTTTTATATATATATATTTTTGGTTTTATTTTTTAATCTGAAACTTTTTTTATTATTGACAAGAAATCACAAAAATAAATCACCTAAATTAGGTTTTGGGCTATTTCTCAGTTTGGAGCTCTGCCCAATTCATTTGGTTTCGGTAGAACAGATACATATGATGTAACCACAGGGTTGTCATTTAGAAACATGTAAATATCCTCTAGTTGTTATTATGGTGCAATTTGTAATTGAGACTCTAAGAGGATGTACACATTTACTGGCAATCAAACAAGAAATACAAAAACAAGTTACATAAGAAGCATAAAACGGTTTCTTTGTTTTGTTATTTTATTAGAAACAAATGTAATGTATGTACACGATGAGAAGTTACGTACAAATAAAAGTTCAGGAGGGACCATAATGTTGCGTATAATTTCTTTCTTTCTTTCTTACTTTGAGTTCATGATATTACATCTAACCATGGACTTATCAGAATAATAAGTCCATGATCTAACTGCCCACGCACGTTTAAGGTATGATTTGCAGAATTGGTCAAAGATAGCATATGCATTACAGGCATCTTTAGTGTGTCTGTAAGGCGTGGTGATATTTATTGGACAACCGAGCATTATATACAATTTTGAGTCCAGATTACTGATATTAATGAATTCCAGCCAAACATCACTAAAACCATTGTTGCATAGGTTATTTTCTAGTTTGAGATATTCCTCGACCCTTATCTCATTCAGTGATCTACATGTAAATAAGAAATGTCTCAGGTCTTCCACTGAATCATCATTATCATTACAAAGCATATATTTACCATCCTTATTATGTATACTATCGACATCCCCTTTGTAAACATATACAAACCCCTCGTCCAATAAAATCCATCGACACGGCTGGACTCAGAGGCGCTTGTACTTGATCCATGATACAAATACACAACACAATGGTATCCAAGCGTCACACTTCTCATCCAATCAATTTACCCGCATGAGAGTGTCATTTGGCTGGACCCGTTTGACAATTATACCGATTTGGTCACGGTTTTCTGAGCCAAGTGACTCGAAGCCATTATGAATAACGCGTACTTGCTGTATTCAGGGGATAAGAGCGAGCCCCTTGGGGCTAGCTCAAAAAGAAAGAAAGGAGAAAGAAAGAAAGATGGGTACACACCTCCATGCAATGATATCGCGCGCATGCATGTGTAGGCCTACTACTCCTAATAATACTAATAGACCGGATCGCGGAAACAATTTGCCTCAAACATCATGAACATGTTATAGAGTGGATTGTTCCCACAAAGTTGAATTCTTTTAGATCATGAAACGAAATATGAAATTTAGTTATTAAATTTAGTTATTAATGGGTGCACATTATAAATGGGGGTGCACATTTTGAGGTTGGAACCTTAAACATTATCATGACATTATCATAATAATCTTCAGAGGTTGCTTCAATGTAATCCCATGCAGTAGAAAAGCACTGTGTACTTTGATGATGGAGACATTTCAACACCCAATTTGCATTGAAATGTACAGAAACGTCATGGTTCATTAGAGAAATTAATCATTGAGACTTTCCAACTTGCTTGGTATCATTGTATTGAGAAATAGAATCCCAATTCATATATTGATACAGATATGAAAAGTCTCCATTATAAGTTCCTCTAATGATATTTTTGTACATTTCAATGGAACTCAGGTGTTGAATTATCATAGTGCACAGTGCTTTTCTATTGCATGCTGGGATTACATTGAAGCAACCTCTGAATAATCATAATACTATTTTTGGCGAGTCTGTCTGTCTGTCCAATGACTGCGAGTGTAGATTCCTGCCTGTCTGTCCGTGCAATCGCTATGCGCAGGAATCTTCGCCCCAAGTAGCAACCAGTGCCACGCAAGTGTCACGCACGCCCGCTACCGAAATTTTGATTTTCTTTAACCCGGATAGCTACTATTTGGACTAAAATTGTGGCTTAAGGAGTAAGTGATGACATATGGTCTTCACCCAAATATTTTCATTATGGACATAGCTATATATAATACATTCCTATATAATGTGGCTGTTTGTTATCCTTAAAGATCGCATTGCAATAAGCATTTATACAGGATAATACGACCGACATATAAAATATTTTACGCACTTTTCTATTATGTAACCAACTCTTACACTGTTGCTTCGCGCTCGCGTATAAACAAAACATGGCGCACGCGTAATGGCGCAGACCGTAAGGTGCGTACGCGTTCGTGGCGCAAAATGGGTCTTATGGGGCGGGTAAAAGGACCGTGTCTCCGCAGTGCAAACCGTTCAGTAGACCTACAAAACGGCGCACGAGGAGACGAGAACAAAATGTCAAATCATACAGTCAGGATAGAAATAGGACTCCAATTAACTTTAACTCCCGGGCGTGTTTTTGTATGAGTTAAACTATGCGTATGAACTATGCGTATGGTCAGGATGCAAAAAAAGTGAAATGGGGGTGACCGTGAGCGTGCAAGTGTGTAGTGTTGTAGTTTAACACTATAGTAATTCGGATTAGGCCAATCATGGGATGTCTGTTATATAAATGGGAATGTTACATGGATATCGGTGTGCGCAAACATGCGTGGTTTAAATACATACATTATACGTTTAGGCATGCCTATGGAGGAATAATTAATGTCAATAGGCAGAAAAATAACTTACGGATATTGCACGCACAGTTCTCAAGACTGGGCACAGATGATCATGACGATAGACCCCCTTCCGCCGACTCTAAAACTAAAAACCCTCTGAAATAAGACCCAATATAAAACCCTATCCTTAGGCCTACACATACACCTAGCACATAAAGTCCCTGACCAGGTGCTTTGAGGTTGGCTAATTCAAAATATATGATCGGTACCAAAAATCTGAGATAGGTATAGGAAATCATTGATTTGTGTGTGATTTCCCATAGACGGTAAAAATCAATGTTTTACCCGTCTATGGATTTACGCACTGAAAAACTCACAGCTTATCAGCTAAGACTTGTATTCTTCACAGCCAGATACACCCTTTGTCCCGCACATTGCGGTTATCACTAAAGACCCATTCATCTGTCTCGTTCAGATAGCACACAGTTATGACAGTAATCACACACAAATCAATGATTCCAATACCTAGTGCAACTTTTCTGTTGCATGCGCGGTCATTGAAATCGCCATAACTTTAAAAGTATCCATTCGATTTTGTTGAATGAGGTATCAAACTGCGGAGAAGAAATTTGCTCATTTAATGTATATCTCAGATTTTTGGTACCGATTATATATTTTGAATTAGTCAACCTCAAAGCACCTGGTCAGGGACTTTATGTGCTAGGTGTATACTGAATTATATGGATAGAACAAGTGCAAGGGGGTTCCTGTATCATGGGGTATATGGAATATTAAGGGCACCTGTGATAACTGGATAAGGTGTAACCACATTCTCTTGGTAAAACAATCAAGGCTGTTAGGACAAGGCAAGTCAAGGTTGAATTTGTTCAAAGTAACAGGGCCTGTCACTCAGGCTAATCCCCTAATTTTAGTAACCACTATTCTGTTACTAACTCGTTATTACATGAATTTATGGCTCAACCTCCCTGGCTGATATTTCCGGAAGAGAGTTGGTGTGGTTATGTCTTTAAGAGTATAAGAGTACACATCCCATGATTCCCCCAACACGAGAACCGCCCAACCCACGAACCGCGAAATCTAGTGTGCCTACTAATATTGCCATTATATACCATTGTGAATATAAACTTTGTTGTTTTAATTTAGTTATCATTGACCTGGAAAATGGAAGAAAATAATTACGGTATTAAGCTGTAATTTTGTCAAAATATTGTTAATAGTCAATCGTTTCCCCTATTTACAGGCCCGGGGGAGGGGGGGGGGGGGGGTGGTACTCGCCTAAGGCGGTATACGGGGGTGTGCCGCTGTAATGGGTAGCTTTTTTGGCACACAATCCCTAAACATGGTGTATGATTTTGTGCTGGAAATCCCTAATATGGGGTCACTTTTTACAAATGGGTCTATTTTCGCGATTTTTTGGTCTATTTTCGCGAAAATTTGCAAAAATTAGGTCTACTTTCCCGATAATTTGCGAAAATTTAGTCTAAAATGAAGCAAACCCCCTAAAAATGGGTACCGATGTTTCCAAAATCACCCCTAAAAATGGGTATGGGTTTGAATCTCCAGCGGCACACCCCCGACCAAACCAAATCCGAGTAACCCCCCCCCCCCGGGTTTACAGGATTGTATACTGGAAACTCTTCAGGATATCGTACTGTAATTTGGTTGTAATTGTTTACAGTTTGGGTGAAATTTGCCAACACGGTTAACAAGTCCTCTTTGCATATGGCCGATCTTTGGAATAAGACTCATTAGTGTTTTCAATACTGCTCTTTTAGTGCAATGTACTGGTCACTTGTTGGTATTCAACTTTTATCCTGTGCATGCATTTCGTCCTTTTAGCTGTGTATAATATCATGATCATTTAAATTATTTAATGTGAGTAGTAAGTTTGCTTTGAATGTATGTGGATGTGGTGGGTGAGTGTTGGCGTAAGGTGTTTCGGGGTGGGGGTGTGTGGGGGGGGGGGGGGGGGGGGGGCTGGGGGGGGGGGGGAGGAGGAGGGTTGTATGTAGGGGTGTGTAGAAGGTATACCAGGTGGGGTGGATTGGTTTGTGAGGTGTGTATGTATTGTGTGGTTCATTTATTTGGTTGAATACTATTCTTGATATTATCTTTTAAATAATTATTGATGGGCTTGTGCAATTGTATTTTGATATTTATACATGTTTTTATATTTTATATTGTTAAATTGTTGCAATTCAGATGTTATTCTGCTATAACAATTATGTTAATAAATCTTTTATGAATGAATGAATGAATGAATATAATATGTAAACTAGAAGAAGCTACAGATACCGTACTGTAGGTTCATTTTGAAAAAAGAGTCATCAAGTGTGCGCGTGTGGACGTGTGTAATGAAAGCAAAAGGTAATGTCATGCATTACAAAATACAATACAGTATATAAGAGACACAGAAAAAACATTAAAGGTATATTATGTGATCTTTCCAGGGAACGCCCTCAACATCGAAAAAAAAATAGAAAGCAGATTTTCTTGCAGATTTACATTTCTGATCATAAATCATGCATACATTCCAAGTTACAGGGCGATACGATTCTTAATTACTTCAAAATCATGGTTTTAGAGAGGAAATAAACTGTCAGAATCCTGACACTTTATATTTTTCACTCTAAATTCACTCTAAAACCATGATTTTGAGGTAATTAGGAATCGTATCGCTCTGTAACTTGGAATGTATGTATGATTTATGATCGGAAATGTAAATCTGCAAGAAAATCTACTTTCTAAAAAAAATAATGAATAGAGGGCGCCCTCTGGAAAAGATCACATAATATGCCTTTAAGGTCAGGGTCAGGCCACGTTGTTTTCTCTAGATTTTATCTTCATGTTTTATTGACGCCATGTTTCTCAAGTTTTATGTTGTTTTCTGTTACTTTAAAGGGCCATTTCTCAAAATTACCAACATCAAATTACCAACATCAGGTAGAACCTACTCTCTTAATTCCAAAGATTGAAAATTCAATCTAAAAGATTGACTTTTCAATCTTTCATAGATTACCGTGAGGGAACAAACTTTTAAGTTTGACATTCAATCTGTTTTTGGATTGATAGGTTTCAATCTGGAAAAGATTGAAGTTACCAATCTATTAGATTGATATGTTCAATCTAATTTGGATTAATAATTTTCCAATCCAGAATTTAGATTGAACTATTCAATCTATTGGATTGAAAGTTTCAATCGTTTTTCGATTGAAAAGTTTTCAATCTGTAGTAAAAGATTAATATTTTCAAACCTACAGATTGATATTTTCGTACACACGAATAAATGACTGACAATTGGAAGAACAATATCATTGGGATTTTTATTAACATTCTCCAAACGAATTGTTCATGTGTACAATTTTTGTGTGAATTAATGTTCTTATACTTGCCATTTAATTATGAAATAGTTTATGTTGAAGATCGAATCATTTGTTGTATGTGTTGAATTCAACCTTTTCTAGATTGACACTTTAGTCGAGATTGACGGTACAAACACACGTGTAGAGCGCAGTAATATGTTTCAATCTTTTTCCAGATTGACTCAAAGCTACTCATTGTCACGAGTTTTTATCATGTTTTCAATCTAAATCCAATCTAAAAGATTGAGATTCCTCAAAAAGGACCAATTGTTAACACACACAATGTCGTAAGGGACCGTTCATTATTTATGGTGGGGGGGGGGGGGGGGGGTAAACTATAGGGGGGGGGGGGTCAATGTTACTTTCATATGTTGAAATAGGGGTGGGGGTTATGTAACTTTTTATTCTTGAACAGGGAGGGGTTGTGTAAATTTGTTTAAACTATAAAGATGGTGGTGATTGGAGTGATTTTAGAGGCTATTTTGGAGTGTAAATGCCATTTTTTTCTGCGCTTCGCGTATATTTTCTTAATACCTATCGATTTCAAAAACTTTTACTATGAGACGACTTCTGTACCGCAAATCGACGATATGGTGGAAAAACATCTATATAATCATCAACGGTCGAGACATTAGAGCCACAGGGTGTATAATGTTACAAAATCCAATTTCATGATTTAAAAATGTGATTTATTGCATGCTTTTCACGTTCACCTCATCTCTGCTTTGCACCAATGCTCACAAAAGTAGAACGTGTCACTGGATTATACGTTTCTGCTTAGAATGTTCTAACTTGTTCGGGTTATAAAGACTCACAAAACCACCCAAAATGTATAAATATGAATAAAAATTAAAAACTCGCTACACTCGCCATTACTAATTTCACACAATAAAAAGAAGGGGCATCATAAAATTATTGGCCGTTCAGATAGGGCACAAACAAAATTTGCAAACGTATCCATGAACAAAATTCCAAAGGTAAAGACCGCCCCTTAAGTATTTGTCCCACCACACCCCTTCCACCACAAATAATGAGCGGTCCCTAAGACCCAACGCATTTGCACTGTGCGATCGATAGCCCCGTTAATCCTGGCTATACACACACAGAGAGAGACCCCAATTGGTCCTTTCTTCTCGTGCTGTGTATTGGAAATGAGACTTTTGAAAATAGGAAATTTTTCTCTTTAAATGGTGCTAATCATGGTTTATCTTTGTTGTTAGGCAGGGGGCAAATTTGGTATCAAATTATGCCTAAAAAAGTCATCTAAATGCCTATCTAGCCTGTTTGGTCAAAACAAAATTGAATGTTACTAAAAATGACATAAACAAAGTGGTATACTTTCTTTTGTTGAAACCTTTATATATCTCATGGTAAAACTTTGTAATTTGTGTATTAATTATGTATTAATCTTGTGATTTTCTGTATATGAACACCGTTGGTTAAACGGGTACGGTGCCGCTGATTTAAAAGAGTATGTTCAAATAAATAAATAAAACTGCGATTTAACGTAGGCCTACATCCGTTTTGCTTTTACTGGTACAGGAAAAGGTAGCTCTTAAATGCTCATTAACATAATTTCCGTGGTACCCATCGTGTTGGAGCATGCGGTTGGTTGGTGTAGTTGTGTAGCATTAGTCCTCCTCGACAGGAATACCGAATTTGGGAAATTAAAAATGTGTGCTGATTACCCAAGCAAAACAAGATGTGAGGTATAAAGTGTTATGTGATGATCCCTAGCTTGAATCAAGGCTTTCAAGAGATTGGATCAATGCTATTCGTTTCTCATATTGCTTATACTATAGAGCAGGCATTCTCAACTGGTGGCGCGCGCGCCACTTGTGGCGCATCAAGGCATCCTAAGTGGCGCGAGAGTGGTTAGAATTGGTTTTAAAAAAAAAATCATATCATGATATAGCCAAATTCCATAGGCATATGACGGTCAGATGTATAAATACAGCAATTTTTCGCGCGCTACGCGTGCTTGTGCCCTCAAAACAGTAATATTAGTTATTATGCTGCCTACATATATGTTAAAATATTTTGAAATAAATGTTATAAAGGGAATTTTGCCATTGTAAATTCTAAACAAATATGACCAAGTGGAGCTTCAACAAGTTGGTTACTTAAATGTGGCGCATCAGTAAATCTAGTTGAGAAAGCCGGCTATAGAGATTGCTCACTTGATTTGTTGGGATTGGCTCTTTTATTACCTCATTATTTTCTCCCATCTGTTTTGCTCGAGACTGGTGCAATCGTGATCCAAGCGTATTATGTCCGTACGGATCAACATTAAACAAACAACCCGTTACAACGCGGATGTCTGCTATCTATAGTAGATAGCACCCATATGATATTATGACATTCTTCACTAGGATAGAACCCATACATTGCTTTCTTCAGCAGACAACGCCCATGTTATATTGCTATCTTCAGTAGATCAGCAGACAACGCCCATGTTATATTGCTATCTTCAGTAGATAGTACCCATTATATTAAATTGATTTTTGGCCGTAAAATACTAATAATTATGTTCAGCAATTTTTTTAAGTGCCTTAAGATTTTTTTCTATCCATTTTGGAGCTTCCGTTATCAAAATAAAACAAATCTACTCAGGTATGGTCAACTTCAGCATTGGCTACTTTTCATGTGTAGAGAGCTCTTTAATTAGAATCGTCATTCAGTGTGTCATTTAACATGTTTAAGGGGGCTGTGCACCCTCAGGTATAGCCTCCGTAAACCTGCCGTAACTTCTTCATTAATAATCATTTAATCTACTTAAAAAGTATACATTTTTTTGCAGAAATGATTTAATGAATCCAACCATGATCATGAAATTGACCATTTTGGAGAATATGATAAAAATCACGTTTTTTGACCCATTTTAGGTTCTGCAAAGATAACTTAAAATATATGTTGTCAAATGTTGTCATACTAGTTTTATTATATTCCTAATATATACAATTCCCTAGGAACGGTTTCTTTGTATGTATACTTTGATAGATTAAATGAATAATAAAGGAGTTACGGCAGTTTTACGTAGGCTATGCTGAGGGTTAACAGCCCCCTGACATAATAAATAAAATCAATAATAATCTACTTACTAAATTTTGCATCTATTGATCTATTTTATGTAGGCCTATGTATAAAGTGTCATTGAAAAAGGGTTTTTTTTAAATTCTAGTCATTGAAAACAAAAAATGGGGGTATTTTTCACCCCCTCCCCCATTTGGTCCTCGATTTTTCCAAAATAAAATTGATGAAAAATCCTTGCAGCAAAGGGGTACTTTTGAAAAAATGAAGAACACGCACCCCTACCAACTTTTGTGTTTTGAGTTGAGGGGCCGGGAATCTAAAACACTTTATTCACAATTATGGATTTTCTGACTCATTTCATTTAAAAAGATGTATACTTTTATGTACATCACATTTATAGTTTAAAAGTTACAGTGCTTGATACATTTGGCGCTAAAAAGGGTTGACACATATAATACGCGCAAGCCGTTTTCACCTTTTTTCACCAACTTGAAAATGCTAGCGTATTCCGCTGTATAAGCTTGCAAAACACGCGCATTTTGACGAGCGTAATTTTGACGCAGGCTGTCGCGTATTAAATTTCAACAACGCACGCATTATGCGTAAATCAATTAAATCAATTTAGTGGTTGATTTACATCATCAGCGGGCCATATATAATCCGTCGGCTCCTTGCGGTTCCAAATGTGATCAAAAGTTAGCCTTGGTGTGTGGTGTATACAGGGTGTATCAAAAAAATTAGAACACTTTTTTATGACGGTGTAATACTTGTTATAATCATTGGACCATGACCAATTTAGTCTCAATGTAAAGCCCAATTAATTATTATGATATCCTGAAAATATGAGATCAATCCGATGAAAAATAAGAAAACTAGCATAATTTGCGTAAACCATGTCATTTACTGGTTTGTACAATGGGATTTACATGTATAGACCAGTAAATAACATGGTTTACGTTTCAATACGTTGCAATAATTATAAACATAGAAAATAATCTATCAGTCAATAGCAAAGATTAGTTTGGTAATCCATTTAATTCTGGCACAAATCAATACTGGCTAAATAATCCACAAATCAGATGCATGCATATTCTGTGCAACTTAAAAAAGTTCTCGAACCCACTGTAGATGGTTCATTACCATGATATTGGCATAAATAGTGTGCGCGTTCATGTTACTCTACTGTTACTGTGTGAATGCCCATTGTACATACTACAAAATAGATTGCCTTGCCTAATAGGTCACAATTTCCTTAATTAATTATGGATTTTTCTCATCTCTTCAGGATTTTATCTTTATCGGTTGTACTTTACATTGAAATAAAAATTGGTCATGCTTCAGTGATTTAACAAGGATTTAAACCATCATCAAAAAGTGTCCTAATTTTTTTGATACACCCTGTACAAACTAAGCACTGAAAGGTACAACCCGTTCTCAATGTAGGCGGAGGGTGCACGACGCAAATGACTAGCCAGTAGGCCGTAACACGGCCACATTGACTCCTATGTTTGAACCTATTATTACTAAATTATCTTATTTCTAGTTTATCTAAATTATCCTTTATTTAATTTAATAACTTAACACTGAATGAAACCCTATTTGTAAGATTATTTACTTACTGAAACCCCATTTGCAAAAGCAGGAAATAATAATTGTGAGATATAGTAGGATTCTCATTGAATGAACATTATCCTGTTTTAATTTATCGAAATTACTCTTATATTTAATAACTTAATAGGCATATACTGAATAAAATCCTGTTTGTTAAATATCTTCTTAGTGAAACTCATTTTGCAAACGAAATTTCAAATTGCAAGATAGATATGATCTGTTAGTTTAGAATGTTGGATTATCACTTATTGACCAAATTTCGGGCCTTCTCATTTAATGACCCCTTTATGTGAGTTGAAAAATCAAGCTTCGTATTTTACCCATAATTCTGAGTTACCCATAATACTGAGTGGTTCCTTAAACCCGATTAAATGTTCACAAAAGACCGCGGTAAACAAAACTCAACATTAACAAAACATATAAAAAATGAATAATCAAACGAAAACAAATACAAACAAATAAACAAGTAAATAAACTAACGGAAACACAAACAAACACTACTGCAAACAAGCAAAAAACAAAACAATAAATAAACAACACTAATAACAAAAAAACCAATATAAATAACAAATAGGCCTATGTCCTAAAAACAAGAACCAAAATGGAAGGACGCACTAGACTATCTTATAATAAAAAAAACCCCATTTATTTATTTTTGCAATCAATAAATAGCATATGAAATCGCGAATAGTTGTGGGCCCTGTCAAGCCGCCATGTTGAAATATGGACATGTCAACCATGTAGTCTAAGGGCGCACACAACTAATTCAGTCTAGAAATCCACTTCCGGCAAAAAGTTAGTACAGCAATAGTTATCAAGCACATAGGGGGCAGGGGTCCAGGGGGTCCGGTGCCCCCCTGAAATAACCCCGTCGGTAAAAACGACCCTCCATCGGGAGATTTGCGATTTTGACAATGCGATTTTTTCGGCCGGTTATTTAATGTGTCTAGAGTAGACTGGGGATAGTATAGGTTTTCTTCTATGTTTCAAACTTACAATTTTCTACTGTTTGTTTTTTGTATTTGTGTTAGTAAAACGAATCATTAACATATATGGCAATTTTGATTGTTCTTGTTTCAAAATGTATTAAGAAAAACGAATGTTTGAAACAAGATCAAATTAGGTTTTTCTATTGCCTTTTGGTTACAATTCTGGTTGAAGAATGAAAAACGAATACACTTGTTTATTTCGTTTTTCTTATATGAAAACGGATTAAGAAAAACGAATACTTTTAAATTAAATGTTTTCTTCTGATTGATTTTCTCACTTTATTTAGAGAAAGAAAAACGAATGTGGTTGATCTTTTTAGTTTTTCTTAGTCGAAAATATTAGAATAAAAACGAACGTTAAAAATTCTAGTTTTTCTCATGTTTATTTTTTCTACTGTGACAGTCAAACGGAAAATGATCCTATTTGTGTTTTTTGCTTACTGTGTTAAGGACGAAATAACGAAAACGATTGTCCGGTTATATACACGGACCAATATCATGAATATCTTGTCGGTTCACTTTCATTTCTTGCCCCCCTCCCCCCACCCCAATATGAAAAACCTAGCTACGCCACTGCTATCGTATTCCACAAAGTATAATAAATGACACGTATTCAACAAGTTACAATAAATTGCGTTGTTGGAACAACTGAATACAACGCAATACAACACAACAGTGCATGGTTGCTTATAAATGGATCATTATACCAATCATATTACAAGATTTGTATCTATTTATCATGTTTATTGCTACTAAGTAATAAAGAGACATGTTGTTTGGTAGTGCAAGTTTATTTTTTAACCGCGCTTTAAAATGCCTGTGTGAAATCATTGATCCGTCTTGGTGCCAATGGTGAATGTAACGAATGAGACGGGATGGTTTAGGTAAATTGCCTGTGTGAAATCAACCTTGTAGTCTAGCAAGTTTAAGTGAGTCACGGTAAGTGAAACATTTGTATGAATTTATCAATCCATTAAACAAACTGGCAAACAAATTCCATTTGCAGACTGAACAAAACAGCCATTTTATCGAAAATGGCGAATCTACTCATCATCACAATTCCTAATATGACAGGTATGAAATTCCAATGGAAGACATGGTACTTAAGTGGTGTTGAAAATTTTAAATGTTTAAAAATTCACTTCAGAATTCAAGATGAACATTAAAAATTGCCATTATTGTTGTTTCTACTAACAAAAACACAGCAAAACTTGATTAAAACAATATCATCGCTATTTATTGAAAAACGCCCTCTATGCAAATATGATTCGCGTTATGTATCATGCGTACTGCAGGGGGATAATGTCGGACGTAAAATGCTCGTCCCGCGGGACGAGCATTTTTAAATCGACGTTTTCTTGTACAAAGAGAGCTGATTTTTCTTAATCCTTATAGGTGTAAGTTCATACATGTAATACAATTATAGAAATAAACTAATCTCAGTTTTTATCATAATTGAGGGCGCTGCCTCCAACACATCTCTTAGTGTCCCTTTAATATTCATATAGAACAGGCCTACCCTGTACTGAGTCCTAATCATTCGAACTATACCATGCTATGTTCGAGTAGTAAGGTAAATGGTATAGACCTAACATTTTAATTGGATAAAGTATTGCCGACGTTGGTGTTTATTTGTAGCGAACACAATGTACAACCGAGATTAATAATATCATTTGATATTTGGAAGAGTTGACTATCACTTGGCGCTGAGTGCGGGCTGGTACATGTATATTAAATGTTAGGGTATCCTTTTCTGTAGGCCTTATAGTTGAAGGATAGTCAAACTTGATCGTGATATTACCATGGAATCATCATCATACGTCTATATGAAAAATGGAGTCAAAACTGAAAACGATGATGCTGAAGAATACCATAATGTTAGTGTTGATAATGACAATTCATCACTTAGGCCTACGAAGCCAAAGGGCCGATATATTTACGATGACGAGGATGAAATGGATTGCCTGAAAATCGCTAACCCAGCTACTCTAGTACTGGCGTGGGTTGTTATGTTCATCACGGTGTTTTGTATCTTATATTATGGGATAATAAACGGCCTTAGAGATACAGGTAAGTGGGCAAAACTTGAAACACGGAGATTTGCTTTATACCGGCAATGGTGTAGTGGTACCTATACGGTCCTATCTATACGCTATATAGGTAATGAAACGAATTCCCTACGGCGTTTAGTCTAGATTCTAGAAGAATGAAAATCCCGTTCTTACCTACTCTCTTAATGTAAAAGAGTGAAAATGTCACTCGTTGTTCAGAGTGAAGTCATTGTCACTCGTAAAGAGTGATTTTTCACTCGGTGTCGAGTGATTTTTCACTCGGTGTCGAGTGACTTTTCACTCTGTGCGATTGATGAGTTCAGAGTGAAATTATTGTCACTCGAAAAGAGTGATTTCACTCTGTGTCGAGTGACTTTTCACTCTGTGCGAGTGATCAGTTGTACCAGATTTAAATAATTTGAGAGCCGGAACACAATCAAATAGAAAAATATTCAAAAACTCAAAATATTCTTTATTTTATTAATTTAAACATTATTGAAGTGCTAATTAATGATGATATCAATGTTAATTGTTTCTGCAATAAGTCCAAATAATGATTAAATATAAATTACAGTAATGAAACGCGTAAAAACATCATCGATAAAAAACACCATAGAAAGTAGATTTAGATACTTTACATATAGAAATATTATGTTGATATATGATATCGTTTCACTACTGAAAGGAAGTGATAATGTAACATAGGCAAATGACAGCAGTTGTTTGGCCGAGAAAAGGTAAGTAGTTTGGAAAATGACTCTTTGTTTGTTATTCAAATTTTCTATTGAATTGCAAGTTATTCATGAACACAATTCACTCTCTAGGAGTGACTGTGATTCACTCAACGGAAGAGTAAATGTCCAATCTTTTAGAGTGAGCATCACTCTTTTCCCCCTATTTCTGGGAGTGGATTTCACTCTTTTATAGAGTGAAAAGTCACTTTCCCACTCTTTTAAGAGTGAAATATTTTCACTCTTTTAGAAGAGTGACTTTCACTCTTCAAGGAGTGATCACTAGATCCACTCTAACAAAGAGTGAACATTCACTCTAAAAGAGTGAAATTTCACTCTTTAACATTAAGAGAGTATACGCGCATATAGCCTAAAAAGAAAGAAAGGAGAAAGAAAGAAAGATAGGTACACACCTCCATGCAACGCTCTCGCGCGCATCATGCGTAGGCCTACTACTCCTAATAGATCGGACCACGGAAATAATTTGCCTCAAACGTCATGAACATGTCAAAGCGAATCTATGTTTTATATCATGATTTTATCCAGAAGATAGTTGACATTATTATTATTAAATTCAGCTGAAAAAAGTGGTCATTTCCATTTGTGCTTCAAAATCTCTAAAAGTGCCACCACTTTTTCAGATCTTGGCCTTATGGGTTAGGCCTACTATTTCCTTCAGGATAATATCTCACCTATAATATTTCTAAAGTGAAAATTCCAAATGCAAAATCCCGCAAAAAATAATTGAAATCATTCGGCGCTTTTTCATCCAAAGTCCTCGCCGATGGTCGCACGTTGCAAATGGAATACGGCAGAACCTTAAACATGGGTTTCGTTTTGAATGGAATCCCTTAATAATGGGTACCATTTTCTGCCAAAATGACCCTTAAAAATGGGTATGGGTTTAGACGCTTCGGCCGCACATCCCCGTCCAAACCAAATCTGAGTACCCCCGAATGCATCTAACATTCAATATTTTGCGCGGCCCTTAATCAGGCCCCGGACCCAACGCCATATTCCGCTTTCCATGATAACAAACAGAATCATAATACAAATTTTCATTAACGTTTCAATATTATTATTGAGCAAATCTGCTAAAAAAATGAAATGGCCCTTAAGAGGCCCCGGACCGACGCCGTAAGACGCTCCATCCCGGATAGTAAACATATTTGGGCCCTATTCTGGTAAGGGTATGGTGTATAAGTCCCAAGTATGCAAATGAGGATAATGAGATTTATTCCGTTGTTGAGTACTGGGTAGATGTGTGGTAGAGCATGACATTGTATTCAGTGAGCTCATTTGCATACTTGGGACTACTACACCATACCGCTACCCCCATATTCTCGTACGAATTTAAACGCGGTTTAAAGCTAAGCACGCGTTTGACTTTGACTTAAAACACATCGTTTACTAGTAACTAAACGCAACTCTCGGAAATTTGTTAAAACTTAAAAAAGGTTGCCCAAAAACACGTGAAAACGTGGCTATTATGCCACGCCATTTGTGATTCGTACCGCGGCACCTTCAGCAACGGCGCGGCGGAACCTTTGAATGTGTTATAGAGTGGATAGTTCCCACAAAGTTGAACTCTTTTAGAAATCATAAAACGAAGTATGACATTTAGTTAATAATGGGTGCACATCTCGTCATGTTCAGTAATTTTTCAATAGTTACTGTGTCGCCCTGATATGCGCTCGAGCAATGTTGACTATAATCAAAAAAATGTTGAGTTGGGAACCTTAAACATTTAAAACGGTGTGTGTGGGTGTGTGTGGGGTGTGTTTGTTATCCTTAGGCCACACAAAAATGATTATGTTGTCCTCCACAGCTTTCAGAAAGGAACGCCGGACGGGCGGATTTTTTTCTTTCTTTTTTCTTTCTTCTTTTACCAGCGGAAGCTCAAAGTTCAGCCAACAAGTAGTTGAAATCACTCTAAGAGACGCACAAATATGTTTTAAACACTTAATTTAATATTCAATGCCATTTAAACTGTTTTAAAAAAAAATCAGAAAAAAAATCAAGCGGACCTAAATATGACGAGCGGGCGGTCGAGGACAACATAATTGTTTTTGTTTGTTTTGGCCTTATTTCTTCGTTAGTTTTGATTAAAGTGGCGCCTAATTGGCATGATATATTGGGAAAATAACGGTGAAATTGGTTAACAATTGGCTCCCAAAACAGCAAAAAACCTCTCAGATTTGGCTCATAAATGCCACTAGAATTGAACAACATTGCGCGTTACGCGAACTACCGCGTATCCGCAATGGTTTCGAAAATTGAAATAAAATCCAATTCAGACCCCCTCCCCCTTGAGCTTTTAAACAATCTATCTATACTTAAATCAAGAAAATATCAGTATATATTATGCTCAACTTCTTTCTTGTATTGATAAAAAACAAAAAAATATTGATAATGAAGAGGTGGCTTTTCGATAAAATGTTGGTCAAAAAGTATACACCAGATCGCACCAAATGAGTTCGAGAATTGATTTTGTGCTACTTTTCAGGAGGGGGGAGGGGCACATCCCCCTTCAGACTTCCCCCTGTTCGAGCTTTTAAACCATCGATACTTTAATCAAGAATATATCAGTATATATGCTCAACTACTTTCGTGCATCGAGAAAAAACAAAATATTTATTGGAAATAAAGAGGTGGCTTTTCGCTAAAAGTATACACCAGATCGCACCAAATAAGATCGAAAATTTAAAAAATGTTCTATTTCTGAGGGGGGCACATCCCCCTCAGACTCCACCCTGCTTGAGCTTTTAAACCATCGATACTTAAATCAAGAATATATCAGTATATATGCTCAAATACTTTCGTGCAAAATATTTATTGGAAATAAAGAGGTGGCTTTTCGATACAATTTTGGTCAAAAGTATATACCAGATCGCACCAAATGAAATCGAAAATTGAAATAATTCTACTTCTTAGGGGGCACATCCCTCTCAGACTCCCCCTGCTCGGAGAACGGTGCTGCGCACCGCGTGGATGGTACCAGCAAAATTTCAATATGTTGCCCCCCCCCCAAAAAAAATCTGGATCCGCGCTTGGGCATTGGTGTGGTGTCATGTTGGGGGGTGGGGGGGGGGGGGGGGGGGGGGGGGGCGGCGGCGGTGTAAAACAAGGGGAAATGGTTTAGGATAGGCCTAGGTTTATAGTGATGTGGTACAAGTAGCGTTTTGCGGGGGTTAATGAAGCTATCTTATTTCTTTACTTTAAGTTGGCATTCCAAATAATCCAAGGGACCGAGGGTAAATGAAGTAGCCACGGGAAATGGTTTAGGAGGGTTATGAGTATAAATCAACCTGGTTGGGGGTGTGTGTAACGGGGCGGGGGGGGGGGGGGGGGGGGGGGGGGGAAGGGTAGGGTTTATGTGGTTTCAGAGGTGCCGAGGGTTAATACAGTATGCGGTTTGAGTGGTAGGGGTTAAAAAAGAAACCACGGTAAAAATGGTTTAGGACGGTTATTATTATAAATCAACGTGTGTGGGGTGAGTGAGGGGGGGGGGGGGGGGGGTGTGGGGGGGGGGGGGTGTGTGGGTGTAGGGGATTTATGTGGTTTCAGAGGTAGGTAATGCATTGGGCATCCATCTAGCGGGGACCCGAGCGTATGGTAACGCGTCGCGTGGCATGTTTGCGCAAGGGCTCACTGCGCCGCGGCACACGCACTCCTACACATGGCGCAGAAGCCACACGGGAAATGGTTATAGGCCTTGGCAGGCGCGGATACAGGGGGCGGGCTCGATGCCCCCCCCCCCCCCCCCCTAAAAAAAAAGGGGGAAAAAAAGGGGAAAAAAAGAAAAGGGGGGGGGGGGGGGGGAAAGGGAAAGAGAGGAAGAAGAGGTGACAAACGAAAAAGCAAAAAGAAAAGGGTGGGGGAGGAGGGGGTACAACAAGGCGGGAAGGGAGGCATGCGAGGGACATAAGAACGTTTGAAGTTTATTGGAAGTTGGTCGGGATACATACGCGTACGTATTCTGAGGGGGCCCCCTCAGACTCCCCCCTGTTCGAGTTTTAAACCATCTATACTTAAATAAAGAATATATCAGTATGCTCAACTTCTTTCGTGCATTGATGAAAGAAAAAATATTGGAAATGAAGAGGTGGCTTTTCGATCAAATGTGGGTCAAAAGTATACACCAGATCGCACCAAATGAGTTCGAAAATTTTTTCTACTTCTCAGGGGGGCACATCCCCCCGCAGACTCCCCCTGTTCGAGCTTTCAAACCATCAATACTTAATTCAAGAATATTATCAGTATATGCTCAACGTCTTTCGTGCATTGATAAAAAACAAAATATTTATTGGAAATGAAGAGGTGGCTTTTCGATAAAATTTTGGTCAAAAGTATACACCAGATCGCACCAAATAAGATTGAAAATTTAAAAATGTTCTACTTCTGAAGGGCACACCCCCCTCAGACTCCCCCTGCTCGAGCTTTTAAACCATCTAAACTTTAATCAAGAATATATCAGTATATATGCTCAACTTCTTTTGTGCATCGATAAAAAACAAAATATTTATTGGAAATAAAGAGGTGGCTTTTCGATAAAATTTTGGTCAAAAGTATACACCAGATCGCACCAAATAAGATTGAAAATTTAAAAATGTTCTACTTCTGAGGGGGGCACACAGACTCCACCCTGCTCGAGCTTTTAAACCATCTATACTTAAATCAAGAATATATCAGTATTATGCTCAACCTCTTTTGTGCATCGATAAAAAACAAAATATTTATTGGAAATAAAGAGGTGGCTTTTCGATAAAAGTTTGCTCAAAACTAAGTATAGGGCCTAGGCTACACCAGATCGCACCAAATGACGGTTCGAAAATTGAAAAAATGTCTACTTCTGAGGGAGGCACATCTGAGGGCACATTCTGAGGGGGGCACAAACGTCCAAACAAAGAAAATAAAACTATACGATTTAACGTACATCTTTTTTACTTTTACTGGTACAGGAAAAGTAGCTCTTAAATGCTCATTAACATAATTTCTGTGGTATCCATCTTGTTGGAGCATGCGGTTGGTTGGTGTAGTTGTGTAGCATTTGTCCTCCTTGATAGGAATACCAATTGGGAAATTGAAAATGTGTGCTGATTACCCCAAGCAAAACAAGATGTGAGGTATAAAGTGTTATGTGATGATCCCTATAGCTTGAATCAAGGCTTTCAAGAGATTGGATCAATGCTATTCGTTTCTCATAAGGCTTATACTATAGAGACTGTTCACTTGATTTGTTGGGATTGGCTCTTTTAACTCATTATTTTCTCCCATCTGTTTTGCTCGAGACTGGTGCAATCGTGATCCAAGCGTATTATGTCCGTACGGATCAACCATAAACAAACAACCCGTTACAACGCGGATGTCTGCTATCTATCACAGGCTATCTATAGTAGATAGCACCCATGATATTATGACATTCCTCACTTTAGATAGAACCCATACATTGCTTTCTTCAGCAGACAACGCCCATGTTATATTGCTATCTTCAGTAGATAGTACCCATTATATTAAATTGATATCTTCAGATGACATATACATGTATACAGGGTGTGCCAAAAAAGTGTCCCATGTGAAACATGATTTTTTTTGGCCGTAAAATACTAATAATTATGTTTAGCAATTTTTAATGTGCCTTAAAAAAAATTTCTATCCAATTTGGAGCTTCCGTTATCAAAATATAACAAATCTACTCAGGCATGTTCAAATTCAGCTTTGGCTACTTTTCATGTGAAAAGAGCTCTTTTGTTAGAATCGTCATTCAGTGTGTCATTTAAGGGGGCTGTGCACCCTCAGGTATAACCTCCGTAAACCGGCCGTAACTTTTTCATTATTCATTTAATCTATTTAAAAGTATACATTTTTTTTGCAGAAAAGGTTCAATGAATCCAACTATGATCATGAAATTGACCATTTTGGAGAAAATTATAAAAAACACGTTTTTTTACCCATTTTAGGTTCTGCAAAGATAACTCAAAATATATTTTGTCAAATGTTGTCATACTATAGTTTTATGAGATTCCTAATATATACAATTCCCTAGGACCGTTTTTTTGTGTATGTATACTTTTATAGATTAAATGAATAACAATGGAGTTACAGCAGTTTTACGTCTAGCTATGCTGAGGGTTAACAGCCCCCTAATATAATCAATAAAATGAATAATAATCTACTTACTAAATGTTGCATCTATTGATCTATTTTATATAGGCCTATGTATAAAGTGTCATTGAAAAGGGTTTTTTTAAATTCTAGTCATTGAAAACAAAAAAATGGGGGTATTTTTCACCCCCCCCCCCATTTGGTCCTCGATTTTGCAAAATAGGGGGGTTAAATTTGATAAAAAATCTTTGCAGCAATGGGGTAGGCCCTACTTTTGAAAAAATGAAGAACACGCATGGTTACCAACTTTTGTGTTTTGAGTTGAGGGGCCGGGAATCTAAAACACTTTTTCACAATTATGGATTTTCTGACTCATTTCATTTAAAAAGATGTATACTAAAAAAATAGATACTTTTTTGTACATCACATTTATAGTTTAAAAGTTACAGTGCTTGATACATTTGGCGCCAAAAAGGGTTGACACATAGAATACGCGCAACCCGTTTCACCTTTTTTCACCAACTTGAAAATGCTAGCGTATTCCGCTGTATAAGCTTGCAAACACGCGCATTTTGACGAGCGTAATTTTGACGCAGGCTGTCATGTTTAAAATTTCAATAACGCACGCATTATGCGTAAATCAATTGAGTGGTTGATTTACATCATCAGCGGGCCATATATAATCCGTCGACTCCTTGCGGTTCCAATTGTGATCAAAAGCTAGCCTTGGTGTGTGGTGTATACAAACTTTAAACACTGAAAGGTACAACCCGTTAACTTATAATAGGCATACACTGAATAAAATCCTGTTTGTTAAATCATCTTCTTAGTGAAACCCATTTTGCAAACGAAATTTCGAATTGTAAGATAGATATGACCTGTTGTACCTGTTGGCAAACTTGCCTTGATATTCATATATGTTATAATTAAACGTTGATGGCATAATATTACAAATTTTCAAAAAAAATGACTAAGGGATTTTTGTAATAGAGCGGTTTAATAGGCCGACATTTGTGTGTAAAGCCTGTGGGGAGCGAATAAGTTTCGTGCTCCCCTAATAACATCTATCTTTAATGAAAGAATACTAATTTTTCAAAAATAAAATAAACCAATATTGTTTTAATCTATTCTTCTTTAAATGTCTGGCGCTGCGAGCGCATTCGTGAATCAGAGCATACATTTTAGACCTTCTCAAAAAGTTTGATTAATGATAGTTTGATTAATGATAGGTTGATTATATTTATACTTTCAAAATAATAGGCTAGTACATGTATCGTGGTAAATCGATACGTAATTATGTTTAAACTAAACATGCTAAAATTACGAGTTCTCTTTTTTGAACATTAAAATAATGTATTCCAATTGATTTGATAAAAGCAAACAGCAAGGCGTAACTAACAATTGTTTTGATTTGGGTGCTGTGTTGGGGAAATCGGAATGGTGCTAGGCAGGACAATAATGGGTGTCGGGTGTTGGGGTGGGGGTGTCGGGGTGGTGTGGTGTGGGGCGGGATTTGATGACCAATATGACGCGGGTTCATATTATGATGATGAATCACGTTTGCCAGGAAGGAGTGCGGTGCACACCAAATTAATCAGGTCTGAATTTACTGCATAATAATGTGAGGATTAGGAGCTACCCGCTTTCAAATTACTAGTGTAGGTATATGCTAGTCGCAAACAATTTTCAGACATCATCAAGCAATCGTGTACGCTGAATTTTGTTGAAAAACGTGAAAAAGGACTCACTTCATCTCACGCCAATTATGTCTGAGAGCTGATGGAACTGGTAAACCTCGTTGCCTATGTGTCAGAGATAAACGAAACGCTTAATTCCTAACGCACCGTACCGGCGCTAATATGGTCAACTCTCATGAAAATGATGCAAATGAGATTTCAGAAGTTGAAGAAAAAAATTGTCTCCAAATTTATTTATTACGCTATTGCTTAATAGTAGACATGTACTGGATACTAGATTCAACATTTTGTGAACAACACTCATTGCATTTGTGTACAATATTACGTTGAATTCAAATTATGATATCACTTTTTTGCAGGTTGTTCCATGTTTATTACGTTATCTACTGCCTATCAGCTCTAAATAAAAACGAATTTACCAACTGTGATGCCAAAAACACAAAATTGTAGTTACGAAAGCATACTTCTATCAATTACTGCGAACAAAATGCAATGTAATGTTGTAAAATGCAATTATTGTGAATCGTTTTTGGTATTTACTTTACTGTATGAACCTCGGCTTTAAATCTAAAAAATGCACGGTTTTCCAAAATGAATATCTTTGTGCAAAGTATAAAATATATCTTCAATCGTATTTTTTCCAATCGTTATAATGTGTTTTTAAAAATTAGCTCAGAAACAATAATAATATGCTTTACTAATAACGCTGGCATTGGTACTCTGACTTTATGGGGGTGGGTAACGTAATAAACATATACAAACACATGTAAATAAATATATTCATATAACCAAGGCAGTTTATTTTGTACACGAACACATCTTGTTGCCATACATTAGAGCCCATTTGACAATATAGAGCATGTAAAAAGCAGTATACACACTTGTAAATTACACCAGAATGCAATTTCAACGACGAAGATGGATAACGTAATAAACATAGTCGTAAAACTGTTTAGTGCATACTTTTCAAAACGCTTAGTTTTACATCACAACACATTTATTTTATATTCAATCTTCTTTTACCAACGGAAAAACAAACAAAAAGTAATAATGCTTATTATATATAATCTCACTTAACTTGTTTTAAATGACACAAGCACATATTCTATACCTCAATCCACAATGATAATATACAGAGCTAAGTACTATCAAATGAAATATAAGTTTCTATGTATTAAGCACCATACGTGTATTCAGCAATACCGAGAAAATGGTATTTTAGTAAGTTAAGTTGCCCAAAGTCCACCGAAAGACCGCTCTATATATTATCGACTTGCTCTTTTGATGTAGGGTAAATATGGTGAATAACGTAATAAACAAGGTCACTTAATCGACATATCGTCAGCCTGCTTCGATAATTGCCTAACTCATTTTTTCTAGTTCTTAGAAAACAACAAAAGTATGAAATCTGTTACCTTTGTACCTGTTACTCATTTTGCATTATTGATGGATGGATATTCATTATGTGGAATGTGATTTGTATTGTTGGTGGCCTCGATTGGCGTGCATGGATGCACTAATCCAAGTCATATAGAAACAGATGAACACATCCATACAATGTGATTAATTCCATGGATTTGTCAATGCAAATTCAATTTAAATGCAAAATGAGTAACATGTTGGAGTGGTCTGGTGGCCCTTTTGCAACAAATCTCTTCATTTATCAACACTTTTGATTGGTCAATGACTTAGATATTATAACAGTATGTGCATAATGTAATGAAGTCATGATTTATGCAAAAAACTCAATTTTGCTGAAAAGTGAGTTAGGCAATTATCGAAGCAGGCTGACGATATGTAACATGGCACTTTACATGTATGTTGTTAGACCATGACATTATTTACCTTTATGTCAATTATAATAGCACTAAATATTGAATAGCCTTTTATCTCTTAAAATTAGTAAGTTATTGATTTGTTTTATTTTAAATGATGGTAGTAGATTTGTAATAAGACTGCTCTCTGATGACCTTTTTTTTGTCTCCACTATTGCATTTGGTTCTGCCGGTATCGCCATTGTTTTTTGCACTTGGTCGCCCATATTCCTGTATAATAATGATAACAAAAATAAAACAAAGTTGATGCAAATATTGCAGCTGTTTCACCTAGGTATACCGTATTTATTTACACAATTATACGAATTGGTTTATTACGTTATCCAATAGCCATAGAACTATGCATCATTGAAGCATGCAAACAAATGAGATTGTGTCAGTATGTGAGACAATATTTATGTACTCTAAGTTAACATTCATAAACACATAATGAATGTTGAATCACTGTGAACAGGGTGCAATTATATTTATCAAATGATGACAAGTTTATTACGTTATTCATTATAAGGTGGTTTCAGTCCTGACATAAAATAGTCCACATATTAAAATCATAACATTAGATACAATGTATGATACTCAAGTACATCAATCATGAAAGTTACTGAATTGACGCCAACATTGACATGAGAATATACAATGAGGTTGGTTACGTTATCCTGTTTATTACGTTATTGGCATCAGCACATAATGCTAGCTTATAACATATATACAAAGCAATCAATGGAGACGTTAGCGATACCTACTGCATTTCTTCACATTAAAACCCCCATTCTGTATGTCATAGGTCCATTTTCAATGTTCTTAAGAGATCTATCTATATAACTTCAACTTTCATTCAGCTTAATTTTCATATTACTTACAAGATAAAAAAAAGGAATTCTTACCATTCGTCGTGTTTTATTCGCACTGCTCTTTAAACGAGTATTCCTTATGTATGCCTGCGAAAAGGGTCTGCCACATGTCTTTGCTTAATACAGTCGTAGAGTGTGGCTGTCTCTTTATCGATTTATTCGATAACGTATTAAACGATAACGTGGTAAACGTTTTTCGTACACATAGTACCATGTAGACGATCTGGAAAGAGCTAGCGAGTGCTCCAAGTAACCACAGAGTATATGTATATGTATAAAATAGGTTTTTAACCAAAAATTGTGTTTTGATGTGCATTTTGATTTTTACTCAAGTTCAGACATATAATTTTCAAACACCAATGTTCTTTTAGATTCAGAATATGTACATTTAAATTTGTAAATGGTAATATTTAACACCTTTGATATTCTATATATCGCAGGTAACGTAATAAACATCAATATCTCGGACAGTATATATCAAATTGAAACAGGTTAACATCGTACAAAATGTGCATTTTTTTCTAACCATGGAATATCGCTATATGTTCCCTACAAATTAGGACAAGTTTTGTAGAACGTGTTGTACTTTTCGTATTGTTATTAATAAAGGCAACATTTACTTTTATGCCGCGGACATGGACATTTCGCAAATTTGGGGTATATGAGCGCAACATGTGTAGTGAAAACACAATCAGAAGTAAAGCAAAGTATATATGTCCAAACAGAAGACATCGAGATCTATCCAGAAAATAAGTTTTTCAAGCAAGAAAACATTGTATAAAACGGTATTGGACCGAAGAAATCAAAAAGTTCATTTTGCACTGTTTTCATGAGAGTTAACCATAATTATGATTATCTGTTGCTGCCTGCGCAACGAACGTGTTCTTACGCGCTAAACGTTACTCTTAAATTTGCAGGAATTTTCTCATTTAAAGCCAATTATAAAGTAAGCCGTTGACCCCTTTTTATTTCATTATTTGAAAGAATCTATAAAGGCGCAGCACATATTGAAAAAACAAAAGAAATTATCGGGCGGATTTTCTGGAATCTTCCGTTTAAGTCAAATTTTTCCTCATTTCCCATAGAACCATGTCATATTTTTTGGAAAAACACCATTTTTGAAACGGATATAGCTCAAAAACTAAGCCCGTTATCCCATTTAAAAATCAAAAAAATCATAATATTAAAATATTTCACAACCTTCATTAGGGGATTTGTTTTGAAACTGTCATTATTTTGAGAAGGTTATTTAATGTGTCTAGAGTAGACTTGGGACAGTAGGTTTTGTACTCACTAAAATATAGCACTAGTTATATGCCCTCTGCAAACCAGATGTATTGTTTGCACAGAGGTCATAGCATACATGGAACATTGTACTGTGCGATCGCCCCTCCCAATAGTGTAGTTCATTTGACAAGAGGAATCGTGGAATTATGACGGTCAGAAATCCCGGGGTCAGAAGTACAAAGATGGAGTTTGCGCATATGTCCTCAAAATAGAATATTTCTGGGTAGAAGCTGAAATGTACCTCAATCATAGCGAAAATAAGTGTAAAATCGCAAATGTTCGCGTGCTACGCCCCCATAGATTTAGTTGAAAATATCTTGTCGGTTCACTTTATGAAAAACCTAGGTACGCCACTGATACCTTAATCCACAAAGTATAATAAATGACACGTATTCAACAAGTTATAATAAATTGCGTTGTTGGAACAACTGAATACAACTGAATACAACAATTGAACAATTGCATGGTTGCTTATAAATGGATCATTATACCAATCATTTATCATGTTTATTGCTACTAAGTGATAAAGAGACATGTTGTTTGGTAGTGCAAGGTTAGTTTTTAACCGCGCTTTAAAATGCCTGTGTGAAATCATTGATCCGTCTTCTAGGGTCAATGGTGAAAATGAACGTAACGAACGAGGTATTAACTGAATACAACTGAATACAACAATTGAACAATTGCATGGTTGCTTATAAATGGATCATTATACCAATCATTTATCATGTTTATTGCTACTAAGTGATAAAGAGACATGTTGTTTGGTAGTGCAAGGTTAGTTTTTAACCGCGCTTTAAAATGCCTGTGTGAAATCATTGATCCGTCTTCTAGGGTCAATGGTGAAAATGAACGTAACGAACGAGGTATTAACCCTTACAGCCCCAGATCCCATGAAATCCCATTTCCCAGCATCCTGGTTCCACCTGGCGCTGAGGTTTTTGTCTGAAATAATGGCCCCGGGCTATATAGCTGGGCGAATACACTCGCCCAGCACAGCTTCCCCCGTGGCGCAGTTGGTAGAGTGTCCGCCCGCCAACCGAGAGGTCGTGGGTTCAAACCCCGGGGCGTGGCACCTCTTGTTGTGTGTGCTTTTTCCGCTTGAAAAAAATTTCGTTGGAAAATCCACCGGGTGGGTTAGGGTTATTGAACGATTTTTTTTCTTCTTTTTAATTTTCACTTTTTTTCTCTAATTTTACCCTGATTAACCCTTACAGCCCCAGATCCCATGAAATCCCATTTCCCAGCATCCTGGTTCCACCTGGCGCTGAGGTTTTTGTCTGAAATAATGGCCCCGGGCTATATAGCTGGGCGAATACACTCGCCCAGCACAGCTTCCCCCGTGGCGCAGTTGGTAGAGTGTCCGCCCGCCAACCGAGAGGTCGTGGGTTCAAACCCCGGGGCGTGGCACCTCTTGTTGTGTGTGCTTTTTCCGCTTGAATAAAATTTTGTTGGAAAATCCACCGGGTGGGTTAGGGTTAAGGTAAAGGTTTAGGTAAATAGCCTGTGTGAAATCAACCTTAGCAAGTTTAATACTGAGTCATGGAAAGTGACGCATTTGTTTGTATATATTTATCAATCCATTAAACAAACTGGCAAACAAATTCCATTTGCAAACTGAACAAAACAGCCATTTTATCGAAAATGGCGAATCAACCCATCATCACAATTTCTAAACACGTCTCTATGAAAAAGGGAAACAAAACTGAAAACGATGATGCTGAAGAACACCATAATGTTAGTGTTGATAACGACAATTCATCACTTATAAAGCCAAAGGGCCGATATATTTACGATGACGAGGATGAAATGGATTGCCTGAAAATCGCTAACCCAGTTACCCTAGTACTGGCGTGGGTTGTTATGTTCATCACGGTGTTTTGTATCTTATATTATGGGATAATGAACGGCCTTAGAGATACAGGTAAGTGGGCAAAACTTGAAACACGGAGATTTGCTTACCGGCAATGGTGTAGCGGTACCTATACGGTCATACGCTACATAGGTAATAAAACGAATTTGCCAGTTTTCCCCCTACGGCGTATAAGAAAGAAAATCCAGTTCTTACCTATACGGCGCATAGCCTTAACAGAAAGAAAGGAGAAAGATGGGTACACACCTCAATGCAACGCTCTCGCACGCATCATGTGTAGGGTGCACTACACTAAATGGGGGGGGGGGGGGGGGGGGTATCCCCTACCCTTAAGCGCGGGGTTTAAAACTAGAATCGGAAAATATGCATGGCAAAATCCTCAATTAAAAAAACTTGACAGTAATACAATTGCGTAAATGTCTATGATTTTTGATTAATTAAGATCAATGGGACATCACCAAGCTCGTCAGAGAAGTAGTAAACTCCATGGGCGCATTTTGAAAAATCGAGCAGGTTCACCTACCTATTTTTTCACTTTTTGGTGAGAAAATGTGATCATCTTTCAGAAATTTTCGTAAAATTTCGTAATTTAGTGGTCTAAAACAGAGTTTGATATCAGTGTTTTTGTACATATCCCTATGGAGCTCTATTTAGTAGTGTGACCCCTGTAGGCGCCTACTACTCCTTATAATAGACCGGATCGCGGAAATAATTTGCCTCGACATCATGAACATGTCAAAGCGAAACTATTTCATCATGATTTTATCCAGAAGATATTTGTCATTATTATTATTGATAAAATTCAGCTAAAAAGCGGTCATTTTCCTTTTGTGCTTCAAAATCCCTAAATACTTTTCAGATCTTGGCCTTATACTAGGTGACTATTTTCTTCAGGATAATATCTCACCCATAATATCGCTAAAGTGAAAATTCCAAATGCAAAATCCTGCAAAAATAATTGAAATCATTCGGCGCTTTTTCATCCAAAGTCCTCGTCGATGGTCGCACGTTGCAAATGGAATACGGCAGAACCTTAAACATGGCTGCGTTTTGAATGGAATCCCCTACTAATGGGTACCATTTTCTGCCAAAATGACCCTTAAAAATGGGTATGGGTTTAGACGCTACGGCCGGATACCCCCCATCCAAACCAAATCTGAGTACCCCCCGGGCTCAGAATGCATCTAACATTCAATATTTTCCGAGCGGGCCCCCGGACCCAACGCCGTATACCGCTTTCCAGGACCAGGATAACAAACATAATCATAATACACATTTTCGTTAACGTTTCAATATTAATATTGAGCAAATCTGCTAAAAAAATGAAATGACCCTTAAGAATCCACACCACCAAATGGTTTCCCTATGCGTTTACATGTAAAATGGTAGTTACAAAAAGCCCATTTTCTCGCTTATAAAGCGACTGGAATTTTCAATTTGACATTTTCCTTAAATTTCATGATATATTTGATCATTTAATCAAAACAAATATATATGGTATCCCCGAAAGTTCTGAGCAATAAGACCCCAAAGTTGGACAATTGGTGTAGCGCCCTCATTTATCAGAAAAAGTTGAGAAATGTTGCCAGATCATTTACAATCAAAATACATCCAAAAAACCTACAAAATGCATTGAAAATATGTCTTTTTCCACTGTGGTATTAGGTAGTAGTCCTAAAATCAGGATTAAACTACAACTTTAATCATTTGGGAGCAATAAGTACCATTTCTGATTAATTCTATAATCAATGGGCCACAGGATGAAAGCTAAGAAAAAACTTTTGATTGTCGTCTCTACAAGGACTGAAATTATTTACTGGTGTGGAATCTTAAGCGGCCCCGGAACGACGCCGTAAGACGCTCCTTCTCGGATAGTAAACATATTTGGGCCATATTCTCGTACGTATTTTAAAAACGCGGTTTAAAGCTATAAACACGCGTTTAACTTTGACTTTAAACACATCGTTTAACTAAACGCAACTCTCGAAGAAAATTTGTAAAACTTAAAATATATCATGCCGCCATTGATATCTTATCTCAGTGCCTTCTTGACTTACCTAAAGCTAGTCAAACCAGCTTGTCTAATAAGCTAGTCCAGCCACAGACTAGTCTAGCAGAACAAATCAAGCTAGTCAGGCTGAGGCGGACTAACCTTAAGCTAGTCAAGTCGGCCATAACCTATCCAGCAGACTTGACTAACCTGCTTGACTAGTTTAAGCTAGTCCGGCAGGCTTGACTAATCTGCTCGACTAGTTTAAAGTAAGTCCAGCCTTTGTCTGACTAGTTTAAGTGTTCAGTGTAGGGATAATAGTGATGTGGTACAAGTAGCGTTTTGTGGTGGTTAATTAAGCAACCTGATTTCTTTAAAGTTGGCATGCCAAACAATACAAGGGACCGAGGGTGAGCCTAATGAAGTAATGCGTGTTTTATTAGAGGTAGGGGTTAATAGCCACGGGAAATGGTTTAGGAGGGTTATGATTATAAATCAACCTGGTTTGTGTGTGTGAAGGGAGAGGGGTTGACGGGGGTTTATGTGGTTTCAGAGGTACCGAGGGTTAATGAAGTAAGGCGGTTTGAGAGTTAGGGGATAATAACGGATCCACGGTAAATGGTTTAGGAGGGTTATGATCATCAACCTGGGATGTATGGTTTGTGTGTGGGGGGGGGGGGGGGGGGGGGGGGGGGGGGGGGGGGGGGGAGTTGTAGGGGATTTGTGTGGTTTCAGAGGTAGGTAATGTGGCATAATCATCTAGCGGGGACCCGAGCGTAGCGATGGTACGCCGCTAGTATAGATAATATAGGAGTTAAGGAGGTCTAATAAATAAATTTCTTATACATCGTAACAAAATCATCTCTACTTGTTTATTACTACATTTACTATGGGAGGCACGCAGCGTCCGAATTAAGGAAAAAAATCTGGTTGCCCGCTGGGCAACTAAGCAGGAAATTATGGTTGCCCGGCAGATTTTGTGGTTGCCCGTTCTGTAAAATATTTAAATGCATGTGTTAAGTGTTTCACTTCTTGTACAAAAATTGGTTGCCCACCGGGCAACCAAATAAGTACATGTTGGTTGCCCGGTGCTAATTTTGGGTGTCCCGGGCAACCGGGCAACCACTTAACGCGAACGCTGGAGGCACGTAATAATCTACTTACTAAATGTTGCATCTATTGATCTATTTTATGTAGGCCTATGTATAAATTCTAGTCATTGAAAACAAAAAATTGGGGGTATTTTTCACCCCCCCCCCCATTTTGTCCTCGACTTTGCAAAATAAGGGGGTTAAAATTGATGAAAAATCCTTGCAGCAAAGGGGTACTTTTGAAAAAATGAAGAACACGCATGGTTACCAATTTTTGTGTTTTAAGTTGAGGGGCCGGGATCTAAAACACTTTAGTTTGACCATGAACACCCTCATTAGTTTGTGTAAGATTATATTAGTTACCGGTAAATCCAAATTGTTCTCAATTGTATTTAACTCACTGCACAGCACATCATAATAATGGGACGTGACGGCTCATCGGGAACACGTTAAGGATATAAGCGCATTCCATTTTAAATAATTCAAAGCGATTCAAAACAATGATTTGCAGACCTATTGCACCCAAACAGCTGATTCCCACCTGTTTAGAGCACAAATAACATTGTCACAATAGAAGTTTATTTATTTTCAACAATTCAAATGTCTCTAAATGGTCATAAACCTGACAAATGATGTTATGGCATGATACAGAATAAATATGATATTTTCAAGATATACTTCACCCTTTGACATCCGTATTGTTATAGGTCTATAGTTTCGAATCAAACCCTGGAAATGTGTCCCTTGCGACACGAATTTAGAAGTTACACGTTGGTATGCTTTATGAGCTTTTATTCTTTTGAACCATGCAATATAAAAACGTATCATAGTGAAATGAAGTTAATTGGAAATGATTATAGATATTCCAAAGTATAAATTTCGCTTTGTTGCGTGCATAAGTGGGTTGTAAAAATACGGTAAATATTGCAAAGCAGGGAAGAACCAACTTTAAAATAGATGATGATTAACACAGACATTGTATAGATACAGAGTGTCCCCGAAAAATTACAACCGACCTATGAGTGGTCGTATCTTCAAAACTAAGTTTCCAAATGTAATGAAATTTATAGTTTCATGAAGTTCATTTATTTTGTTACATTCTGGTAAAAACCGCGTTTGATTCGATTACTCAAAAGTCGGTTGTATTTTTGTTGTTGTTGGAAAACCTGTATGCAAACACGTAACTATCTGACATAGTTCTCGAATATCATGCATAAACTGCAAGATTTCAAGAAAACAAGTGGCCCCATTTTCGAAATAGACCATTGTATTACCAAAAATATGCCAAATAATGTGATTGAAAACTTTATCAGATTGTAAAATGAGGCCAGTTTTCATCAGAAGTGTTAAAACAGAAGACGTCTGCACGTGTCTAAGGTATTCAAAACGTTTCCCATTTGACGGGTTTTCGACACGTTCTATGTAGGCAAATGCGCAAGAATCAAGCATCTCAGTGAAATGCGCGCGCACTATTATACTGGACACAAACTTTTTGTTTTGTTTTTTTGACCTAATATCAAATTCTTTTATGACCATACGATATTGATACGTGTCATGTTTGTTATCATCTACAGTCCTCAAAAAAGGAAATGACCAGGTTCAGTTCAGTTCAGTTCAGTTTATTTTCCACAAATGAGATACATATAAAGACAATACAATTAATATACTATGGTAGGTTGACCAAATCAGAGCAGAGCTCGGGAAGTACTGGCCACCTTAATAAAACCATTAGCTATAATGCAAAGAACTCGGTGTATGTTGGCAACGGCATGAACAAAATTACAATAACAGATCAGGTAACAAATAATGCTCTCAACAATGTTAATTCTAAAACCATAGCTCCTAAAGACAACTATGTGTCCAAAACCAAAACGAAGTCGGTTTTTCATGTTAGCATTTAATTCTTCTACACGCAGCCATGATGTAGAAGTATGCAGATTATTGATTAACTGATAGGTACAACCCCGAGGCACAACCAGGGGAGCGCGACTCAAATTGCCGATCGGAAGCTACATCTAGCATATCTGGTAGTCGACTTTGTATACCTTGTATAATTTCACTGTCACACAATCGAACAACACCCTCTGATACTTCCCATCCGATAACCGACCAAATACAAGCGTGTATTGGTCGGTTCTCGGATCGGATGGGAGCTGTTTTCGGCAAGGCGAAGTATCAGAGGTGTTGTTCGATTGTGTGACAGTGAAATACACGGTATACAAAGCACACTACATATCTGGGAGCTTTAACTTTTGCGTGACCACAGTCTTGGTAGCGCTAGGTAGCGTTGTCTGGCGTCTGCTTATGTGTAGACTTGTATTGAAAATGTGACTTTTGAAAAGTGACTAATTTTCTATAAATGGTGCTAATCATAGTTATCTTTGTTGTTAGGGTGTTATGTTTGGTATCAAAATGTGCCAAAAAGAATTATCCAAATGTCTATCTACCCTTTAAGTTACTTTAAAGGACCTAAACAAAGTGTATGACTTTCTTTTGTTGAGCACTTTATATCCGCTGACATGCATGTACCCCTACTGATCAACTCCACTGACCAATATATCTCCACTGACCATCAAAACGACGGCCCAGTATAATACGACCCGGTACAAGACAGATGATAGTGCACGTGTGTGTTTGAGAAGTGGTTTGTGCAAACTAAGTATTTTCTTGCATTGCTGGACTAGCTTTAAGTTAGTCGCTCGACTAGCTTGATGTTAGGCCGTCCTAAGCTGGACTAGTTTAGGCTAGTCGCTGGACTAGTTTAGGCTAGTCGCTCGACAAGTTTAGGCTAGTCGCTCGACTAGCTTTAAGTTTGTCCAGATGGTGTCCATCTTGACTAACGTAAGGTTAGTCCGGCTTTGCTCGACTAACGTACATGTACGGTTAGTCCAGCTCAAACCATAGATCCCGCCTGACTCAAATTGTTCACGTTGCGTAGCAGTACTTGGTTTCGCCACGGGTGATTGCTCTGCTGTCTGTTCAATAGCACTCGCCAATTGACCATGTTGTTGGCGGGGCTGCTGGCTACAGTGTTAGCTGAAGTGGACTGACCCGTTAGCGTTCGAAATACCCGCGCTACCGTCGTTCTTTACAGTTAGTTTTTCCTACTCCGAGTCGTCATTCCAAACAAAATGTAGCACAAAATAGTTTGCAGATGTTGGCAAACACTATGATGTACACAATATGGTCACAAAATGAAATAACTACGGCAAATTACGTCAGCTCGTGAAATTCTGCTAAGTGGGGGGGGGGGGGGGGGGGGGGGGGGGGGGGGGGGGGTGGGGGGGGGCGGGGGGGGGGGGGGGGGGGTAGCGATGTGGTTGTCCCAAAACCGGCAAAAAAAAATCGCATGGTACAAGTGGCAAATGTACCAACGGAACCTACCTATGTCTCTGAAAAAGGTAAAGTGGTAGGCCTACACAAAAAAGGTATATTGTCAAATTTTACGGGGGGCGCGTACACGTTAAAGGTATATTGAAAAAATTTACGGGGGGCGCCAGCCCCCTCCGCCCCCCCCCCCCCCCCCTGTATCCGCCACTGAATTAGTGCACGTGTGTTTGTGCAAACTACTTAGTATTTTCTTGTCATCATCAAGAGGGCTCCGTCCGTCTACATAATAGATCGGGACCGTTAATGCTCTAAAGATAGAGCTACGATAGATAAGAAGGGTAATCTTCTTTAATAGTTCTGTTTATCAAGATTTCCATTCTGATGATGTTAAAAGTCGACAATACACACTATACATAATTTATACTGAACATTTTATCTCTTCTATGCAGGCGAAGAAGCTCTTAGGTTCGAATTCTGTCCATCAAACATCAGCCAAGAAGCCTCTTTGAGACAAACCGCAGTCCAAGTATTCTGGGAAATACCGACATTAGCCACTGACGACTATGATGCCGCGAAGGGGACTCCTATCGTTGTCTGCGATCCGGAACCAGGATCGAACTTTACCACTGGAATAACAGAAGTGATATGCGAAACTACGGGGAGCAGTTACAACATAGCATCATGCAATTTTGCAGTCAACGTCACAGGTATGTGCGAGTGAATATAATTTAAATGTCAACTAAAATGGTAATTCAAGTATATATGTTTTATTCAATTATTGCGTAGGGATTCAATATGGAGTTTGTTTAGAAAATTACAATCATGACAACAGTAGACCAGCCAAAGGCAATAAATGTGCTTTAAAATAATTTATCACGGCATTTTTTGTTACAGCTTGACACCCAGGCTAATTAAAGTCCTTAAATAGTTAGCTTTCGAATGAAGGGGGGTGACAAAAATAGAAATCGATTTTTGGGCCGTTTTCAGCATAAAAATACCATTTTGGGCAAAAAATATGTTTTTGCGTTTTCTGTGTAAATTTTATCTTTGAACAATTTACTATCCACCAATAATCAGTTCGACGTCGTTTAATGTATATTTAAGGAATAATTCGTCCCTAAAGCTGCTAAAATATAAAGAAAATAAAGGCACACGGGAGTACAAAAGGGCACTTTTCTCAGTTTTATAGTTTTATTTGCCACTTATATTCGCTAGTTGATTAATCTATCACATGATGATTGATTAAATCAACAAACTAGTTTGACGTGACATGACATGATCTATGACATTTATAGATATTTTTATGATGACAAATAGGGTAAAATTTAACATTAAAGGGGCATTCAAGTGTTATTTAACATGAGTGTATAGAATAACTTATAGTGAATTAGAGGCGTATCTAGGCGGAGTCTTCCATGCACCTAAGGACTCCCTAAACCAACTTTTTGAACTTACTTTCATGGTCCTAAACCATATTAAGGGTGTTACTAACATTAATTTTGGTGTTCTAAAGGGTTATTCAAGATGGCATCCAAAATGGCCGCCAAAATGATCAAATCTCATAAAAGGATCAGCCAACATATATGATGATGGTATATAGGATGTATATGAGGTATATTAGACTAATAGAAACTCATATCCAGCACGTTTGCTTTTTTAACATAATTATTTTAAATCAAAGATGGTGGCCAAAATGGCCGCCTTAATGTAAAATATCCTATAACAGCGTGTATTGCATTACATGCACCAACTAATATGTTCTACTGATATACTAATGCTTGTCAGGGGCGTCATATGGGTGGGGGACAGGGGGACACGTCCCCCCCACTTTTCAAAGTGGGGGGGACATAATAGCAGATGTCCCCCCCACTTTTTTTGAATAACCTGAGGCTGAAAGTGTTTAATTATGATGATGATGATGAGTGATGATGATGCCCCCTCAAAAGAAGCCATTTTTTGCGCGGATTTTTCAATGTTTAATTATTCAAGCTTAACAACATGGTTTCAGGAACGTTTTCTGGACCATTTTAGTGAGAAAAAAAATCCATTTTTGCCCGCTTCGTGCGAGTTGGCAATGTTTCTTCATTCAAGTTATAAAAAGATGGCTTAAGGAACGTTTTTCTGGACCATTTTAGATTAAAAACTGACAGTTTAAAGATCATTTCAGTGTAAAAAAACCTTTTTTTTTGCGAGCTACGCGCGAATTAGTTTGAATGTTTTTTACCAAGCTTAACAAGATGGGTTAATGAACGGGTTTCTGGACCATTTTAGTGTTAAAATAACCAATTTTTGCGCGCTACGCGCATTTTAGTTTCATTATTTATTTATTATATCATTTTTGCGCGTTTCGAGCGAATTGGTTTCATTGTTTATTTCAAGCTTAAACAAAATGGCTTCATGAACGTTTTTCCGGACCATTTTAGTGTTAAATAACCATTTTTTTGCACAAATTGTTTTCAATGTTTTATTATTCAAGCTTAACAAGATTGCTTCAGGAACGTTTTCAAGATCATTTCAGTGTAAAAAAACCATTTTTTTTGCGCGCTACGCGCGAATTAGTTTGGATGTTTTTTACCAAGCTTAACAAGATGGCTTCATGAACGGGTTTCTGGACCATTTTAGTGTTAAAATAACAATTTTTTGCGCGCTACGCGCATTTTAGTTTCATTATTTATTTATTATTCAAGCTTAACAAGATGGATTCAGAAACGTTTTTCTAAACATTTCTTTTTACAATATCTATTTTTTCACGCTCAGCATGAATTATTTTTACTACTTTGTTATTAAATTGGAACAAGATGGCTTCAGAAACGTTTTCTGTACCTTTTTATTATTTAGCATTTTTTGCACGCTAGCAAAGTAGTTTCCCCTGTTCGAGCTTTTAAACAATCTACACTTAAATCAGGAAAATATGCTCAACTTCTTTCTTGCATTGACAAAAAAACCAAAATATTTATTGGAAATGAAGAGGTGGCTTTTCGATAAACTTTGGTCAAAAGTATACACCAGATCGCACCAAATGAGTTCCAAAATTGATTTTTTTTCTACTTCTGAGGGGGGCACATCCCCCCTCAGACTCCCCCCTGTCCGAGCATAGCTTGGAGGGCGGTGCTGTGCACCGCTTGGATCATACCTGATCAATTTCATTTTTTTGGGGCTAACCTTGTCTGGATCCGCGCCTGGTGTCCCCCCCACTTTTGAAAACGGGATGACGCCCTTGATGCTTGTATATACATGTAGATATACAACCCACCTCTCTAACAGTTTAATCGCTTATCACTCTCCTAAATGGACCTCATCTAGTAAATGTTTAGCTATCTACCAGTATCTAACTTTCTAAACAGATAGATTACTGATTTTATGGTGATAATTAGGGGAAGTTGAAAAACCTACATGTATCTTAGTAGTAGAAATATCTAAAAGGATCATTAACCAGTTACAATCGACACCAATTATACATAAGTAGCTGTATGAATGTATCAATGACCTTATTAATCGATTATATCATTAAACGATCACCTGGGGGTGATGAAATGATCGCACAGGGTCATTACACGATCACTTTGAGTCATTCATTGGTCACTTGAGGATCATTACACTTGGGGTAATTGAATGATCCCTAGGGGTTATCAAGTGGCCGTTCGTGTCATGAATGATTGGGGTCACCACGCTATCAGTTAGGGTCATTAAATGATCACTTGGGGGTAATGAAACGGCCCTTCACGATTGCTTAGGGTAATTAAACAATCACTTTGTGCCAATCGTCATTTTGGTTTATTACATTATCACTTGGATCTAGTCAATAAATAGTCACTTGGGGTCACTAAATAATCCCCTCCGATTACTAGATTATGTCTTGGGTCATTAAATGATAAGATAGGGGTCATTAAGATATCACTTGAGGTCATGTTATGATCACTCAGGGTCATTAAACAATCACTTTGATTCATTAAATTGTCATTTCGGGTCATCGAATAATCACTGATTGTTATTAAGTGACCGATCGGGTCATTAAATGATTGCTCGGAATCATTACGCTATCACTTGGGGTCACTAAATGATCACATGGGGTAATAAAATGATCAATCAGGGTCAATAGATGATCACACAGGGTCAATAAATGATCTCTGAGGGTCAATAAATGATTTTGGGGTCATTAAAACAATCACTTTGAGTCCTTAAATGGTCATTTAATGACCCAAGTGATAGCGTAATGACCCAAATCAATCATTTAAGGGCCGGATCGGCCGCTTAAATAATCCCAAGGGATCTTTCAATGACCCGAAATAACCATTTAATGACTCAAAGTGATTGTTTAATGACCCCCGAGCAATCATTTATTGAACCTGATTGAACATTTATTGACCATGTGTGATCATTTATTGACCGTGATTGATCATACTATTACTCCAGGTGATCATTTAAGGACCCTAGGACCCATAGCGTAATGATTTTGAGCAATCATTAATGACCCGATCGGTCACGTAATAACCCCAGATGATTCTTCGATGACCCGAACTGACCGTTTAATGACTCAGAGTGATCATTTAATGACCCTGAGTGATCATAACATAACATGACCTCAAGTGATATCTTAATGACCCCCAGCTCATCATTTAATGACACAAGCCGTCATCTAGTAATCGGAGGGGGTTATTTAATTACCCAAGTGACTATTCATTGACTGACTAGATCCAAGTGACAATGTAATAATCTCAAATGACCATTGACACAAAGTGACCCTAAGCAATCTTGAAGGACCGTTTCATTACTCCCAAGTGATCATTTAATGACCCTAAGTGATAGCGTGGTGACCACAATCAATCATAACACGAACGGTCACTTGATAACCCTAGGGATCATTCAATTACTCCAAGTGCAATGATCCCCAAGTGACCATTTAATGACTCAGAGTGATCGTGTAATGACCCTGTCTGATCATTTCATCACCCCAGGTGATCGTTTAATGACCGCAAGTGATACGGTAATGACCCAGACAATTAAGTAAGTAAAGGATATATGATAATATAATCGATTAATAAGGTCATTGATACATTGATACAGCTACTTATGAATAATTGGTATCGGTTGTAACTGTTTGGTGATCCTTTTGGATATGTCTACTACTAAAATAGGTGTTCAACTTCCCTAACTATAAAATCAGTTTAGACAGGTATATACTGGTAGTTAGCTAAACATATTACTAGATGAGGTCCATTTACGAGAGTGATAATCAATTAAACTGTAGTGTTAGAGAGGTGGGTTGTATATCTAAAAGCATTAGTATATCAGTAGAACAGATTAGTTGGTGTATGTAATGCAATACACGCTGTTATAGGATATTTTATATTAAGGCCGCCATTTTGGCCGCCATCTTTGATTTAAAATAATTATGTTGAAAAAGCAAAGCTAAATGAGTTTCTAGTAGTCTAATATAAATCATATACATCCTATATACCATCATCGTATATGTCGGCTGATCCTTTATGAGATTTGATCATTTTGGCGGCCATTTTGGATGCAATCATAAATAACCCTTTAGAACACCAACATTAATGTTGGTAACACCCTTAATATGTTTTAGGACCATGAAAGTAAGTTCAAAAAGTTGGTTTAGGGAGTCCTGGGGTGCATGGTAGACCCCGCCTAGATACGCCTCTAATTCACTATTAGTTATTATATACACTCATGATATATAACCCTTGCATGCCCCTTTAATGTTCAATTTTACCCTATTTGTCATCATAAAAATATCTATACATGTCATAGACCATGTCATGTCATGTCAAACTAGTTTGTTGATTTAATCAAGCATCATGTGATAGATTAATCAACTAGCGAATATAAGTGGCAAATAAAACTATAAAACTGAGAAAAGTGCCCTTTTGTACTCCCGTGTGCCTTTATTTTCTTTATATTTTCGCAGCTTTAGGTACGAATTATTCCTTAAATATACATTAAACGACGTCGAACTGATTATTGGTGGATAGTAAATTGTTCAAAGATAAAATTTACACAGAAAACGCAACAACATATTTTTTGCCCAAAAATGGTCTTTTTATGCTGAAAACGGCCCAAAAATCGATTTCTATTTTTGTCACCCCCCTTCATTCGAAAGCTAACTATTTAAGGACTTTAATTAGCCTGGGTGTCAAGCTGTAACAAAAAATGCCGTGATAAATTATTTTAAAGCACATATATTGCCTTTGGCTGGTCTACTGCAATGCATAAAGAATTATTGTCCAGGGAAAAAGATCTACAACCATGGACATTCCACCTATGGTTATTACAACCGATCTTAATCATTTTTAATGTGGGATGAACAGTATAATCATGATATAAATATGGATGACACTTTACTACGTCTAAAGACGTAACTCCCAACTCGGAATGGCCCGGTGTAGTAAGAGACATGGTCCTCTGGAGCCATAGTCCGCCCTGCACAGTAAAGTATTGGTTGGTATGGTCCGGTGTTGCAGGTAAAGTATACATGTAGGTTGGTATAAGGCTCATCACGCAACACTATGTTTCACGCTTCTTTCCGTGTGTTGTCCATCATGTCTATGGAGGCCAGACTATGGCTACAGCATTCCAGGGCGCCAATGAAACAACCCTTTGAATCCAAATGACCTACACCCTCCGAAACCGGAATAGATGTAGGGCCTACCGGGAAAAAAGGGCAGGGGCGGACTGGCCACTGTGGCGTTGTGGCGATCGCCACCTGGGCCGCTTGGTTTTGGGCCTCTCATGGCCGGTTACTAAAAATTTGTGACCGTGCGAAAATTTGTGACTGTGCGAATTGTTGTGATCGTGCGAAATTTTGTGACCGTGCTAACATTTTTGACTGTACGAAATTTTGTGACTGTGCGAAATTTTGTGACTGTTCGAAATTTTGTCACCGCGTGAAATTTTTTGACCGTGCGAATTTTTTTGACCCTACCCCTTGAATTTCGGGATGATCTATTCTATAGTGCAAATTTATGACACGATCATGTGACATGGTAACGAAGCAGCAGATAAGAATGATTAAAAACACCTCAACACAAAACGTTACTGACCAGGTGCTTATTGCGTTAGCTAATTCAACATCAATAATCGGTACCAAAAACATATTAATTATGCAGATTTCTTCATCGTATAATGTAATATCTCATTCATGAACATGGGTCGAACAAATTGAAGCAAACGATTTGTTAGTGGATATAGTAGAGTCATTATCTTGGATTCCGTGACCATTTTCTTCCTACCTTAGTTTCTTAGTGAATTTGTCAACTAGAACCATTTTAAGAGAAAATGAGCTCCCATGCACCTCTCAAAAGTGACGGGAATGTTCTTTTATTGCGCAAATTCCAAAATGGCCGCCATACAGGGGCCAAAAAAATCAAATGGCTTTAATTAAGCTAAAAAGCACACCAAATTGTTCGGCTGAGCACATGGATTCAGAAAAAGTATAGTTTGCCCTACTTCCGATGTTTGGTTAACGAGTTATCGGGTAAAACGTAAAAAGGTCGTTGACCTTTGCATATGGGGTCAAAATTTTAACTTGCTCCGATTTTGAAAAACAATATCTCAAATTGTTCGTCTGATTGCAAGGATTCCAGAAATGATAGTTTATACCACCTAGAGTGTCTGTTTGTACCTCATAAAGGGGTCAAAAGGTCAGATTCTATATAGGTCAGTGTACCTTGACCTTTTGACCTACACAAAATATTCCTGGTGGTAAAAAAACAACTATTTCTGGAATCCTTGTGATCATACGAACAATAAGAGATATTGTTTTTCAAAATCGGAGCAAGTTTAAATTTTGACCCCATATGCAAAGGTCAACGACCTTTTTACATTTTACCCGATAACTCGTTAACCAAACATCGGAAGTATGGCAAACTATACTTTTTCGGAATCCTTGTGCTCAGCCGAACAATTTGGTATGCTTTGTAGCTTAATTAAAGCCATTTGAATTTTTGGGCCCCTGTATGGCGGCCATTTTGGAATTTGCGCTATAAAAGAACATTCCCGTCACTTTTGAGAGGTGCATGGGAGCTCATTTTCTCTTAAAATGGTTCTAGTTGACAAATTCACTAAGAAACTAAGGTAGGAAGAAAATGGTCAGGGAATCCAAGATAATGACTCTACTAATATCATTGATTCGTATGTTACAGAATCAAAAGCAGTCACGCATGGATGAAAGCATTTTATGATATCCCACTGAACAATTACAATTGCTATACATTTAGATTACTTAAGGTCAACTTCAAGAATGTTATATTCACTAGCAATTAACTGTTCACTAGCAAGGCTTTAAAATAAAAATGATTTTCATTGCTCTGTCGATAACACCGTGAACAAATATTTGCGTCCTGATATTTATGTGCATATTTCAGTCCCTATAATACTGTAATGTTTACATTTTCTAGGCCAGGTAGGCTATATGATAATTTGTACATTTTTCTTTCATCTGCAGGTCGTACGTGATATTCTACACTACAGATGGGACATTTTCTGAGTTATTTACCCAGTTGCATGGAAACATTGTATTTGAGGATCTGTACTATGCAAAGTAGACAAATAATGACTTTATTCAGTTAACACTTTCCACGCGGCTATGAGTTTTACCATAAACAAAACAGAGTTTTCAGAAACCATTCCCAACATTCAGGATCTATCTCAAGGATTACTGGACCAATACTAGGCATGTTTGTACTCATTCAATGCATTTCTCATGGTGATTCCAAATAATATATGGTAATGAAATTCAACAATGTTGACATTTTAAGAAACATGTGCAATGTCGTCTGCAGCTGACTGCCGCGTGGAAAGTGTTTTAAGTTCAGTGTCCATCAAATGATGAACTTGTATCAAACTCTATCGATCCCTTGATAGAGAGCAGCACACAGTGTAAAAATATAAAAATGGAGGGCGCAATGGCGCAAGCAAGTAATACATGAATGTAATCATGGTAATGGATGGTATACAATAATCATTATACTATGAAAGGTCTTCATATTGTGGGATAACCCTTATTGTCTACGATTTGCTTAAAAATCTGAAACGTGCACTTTCTTGGAAAGTTCCTCCTTATAATTTAACCTCTTTCATCATAAAATCCGATTTGATAATCTTGTATTGCTCGTTTGATCATTAATACGTGATGAGAAAGAAAAAAAATCAAATTTATTGTTTTTTTGTATTTAATTGTTTAGTATGTTCCATAACCCGTGGTTCCATCAGAAAGATTCCTTATGCTCTTTAAAAAGCAGCAAGTGTGAACTAACTGTCTTTTAGGGTAGGTCGGTCGTGTGAAGCAAAAGTAGTAAACTCCACTTCCAAAAACCTGTTTAATACAGACATGCCTAGCTGCTTCCAATAGAACACAAATCCGTATCAGATATTAGTTGGTGTCACTTTTCCATCACGTATTTATGACTGAAGAAATTTGCCTATGTATAGTGTGTGCGTTTCAGATTTTTGATATCGAGGGCTCAGAAACACAAGGCCTCATCTCCATTTTTTTTTAAATGAGATTTTGGTATCAACATTTTCAGAAAGAAATTCTCTTTCCAGCCTTATCTCCATAACACAACCCCTTTCAAAGTTATAGTCAGTATCACGAGGCCTCATCTCCATCTCCCCAATGTGTTTAAAAATCTTCAATAGTCTTTTCTCAAAATGGTCAAAATGGAGAAAGGCCTTGTGTGTCTGAGCCCTCGACATGGGCCTTGGATTTGGAATCAAATGGCATAATTGCCCCTTTCAGGTGTACACATTGATATGTACAGGATATAATTAAATGACAATTTATATAATTTGCCTATGTATAGTGTGTGCGTTTCAGATTTTTGATATGAGCCTTGGATTTGAAATCAAATGGCATAATTGCACCTGTCAGGTGTACACATTGATATGTACATGATATATTTAAATAACAATTTGGTCATTTGGCGATGTTATTAGTTTTTGAACTTGTTTTAATAACGACAATGATCATATTTACTAACATTATTATAATTTTGTTTCCAATTGTAATAAAAAGATTGAACTTATCGTACACATTTTAAATAACTTTGGTCTCATCTGGCATAATATTTGGTGTAAAATAAAATCTAGAACCATAAAAACACTCTACAAAATGACATGGATTAACATCCATGTCATTTTGTAGAGAAGTATTGATTTCATGTACAGCGTGATACGTGTCCCAAGAAACTGGGTTCAAAAGTTTGCGAGCTTATAACGAAATAAGTAGGAAACATAAATAGTTTATATTTCAGGATATCAAATAAAATATACCTGATCTCAATTGGGTAAATTCGGAGACCAATCCAATCTAAACTTTTTGAAATTCAAAGACTTGAATATAGAGCGTGGTCAGAACGTCCCGATTTAAGGAATAAACCATCCGTGCGTTGCATGACACTGTGCGCTATCTGCAGTATTCCCGGCGGCATGGGGTTTATGCTCCGAAAGAACTTAACAATAGCTCGGACTATAACAAAGAACACTTTGTTTTAATGTTTATGTAAATAATGAACTTGTTTTATTGCAATATGACCCAGATAAAAAGATTTACTGCCCAAGTCTTTGTAAAGAATGAATGCAAAAGCAAAACTTTGATGAAGTTACAACGATGCGCAATTGCAACACATAGGGGTTTTCCTTGAAAAGTGGGACAAATGGCTTTTGACCACACTCTATTAAAATCTTTGTATTTCAAAAAGTTTATATTGGATTAATCACAGAGTTTAACCAATTAAAGTCAGTCATATTTTGTTTAATATCCTTAAATATGAAATATCCATGTTTCCTTCCTTTTTTTAGTTATAAGCTCGCAAACTTTTGAACCCAGTTTTTTTGGCCACGCTGTATGTGATGTCTGAATCACTCATTATGAGCAAACTTGGATGGAAGTGTTCCAAGACTAATGTTACGTAATTGCTCATTTCTCTGGAATTACTGAACCGAATCACATCTGGTTTTCTTTAAAGTATAGCACACTATTTTGCCTTTATTTTGTGGTTTGAGTTGTTTCTCTAAAGGTGCTTTGTAATTTTTTTGAGACACCTTGTAGTGTGTGCGTTTCAGATTTTTGATATGAGCCTTGGATTTGGAATCAAATGGCATTATTGCACCTGTCAGGTGTACACATATTTTGTAAACCTTTTATTGTTTATTACTATCATAATCTTTCACATTTCACATAGTTTCATCCTGTTTTCATTGCATTATCGTTACATGTATAACACATTTTCATATGCTTTTCAGCATGTTTACATTTTCATATGCTTTTTGGCATGTTTACATTCATGTTCACATAAATTTCACATTTCACATAGTTTCATCATGTTTACATTTCATATCAAATACATGAATAACACATTCACATATGCTTTTCATCATGTTTACATCATTGCATATCATTGTATAGCACATTTTCATATGATTTTCAGCATGTTTACACATTTTCATATGCTTTTCGGCATGTTTACATTCATAGTTTTCGCATTTCATAGTTTCATCATGTTTACATTTCATGTCAGGTGTACACATTGATATGTACAGGACAGAAGTATATGACAATTTATATCTACAATCCTGATGAACTTATTTAAAGATGTACATGATAGATTTTGTGTAAGAGTACGTACATTCATCGAAAAGTACTTTGTCGGGCTAAAAACTCCTACTAACATATATATTATTTTATATTAGCCTATATATAACATATAAAGCAGTTTACCAACCTACGATGTTTTACAATAGACAATATAACAACAAATGTGATCTTTCCAGGGAACGCCCTCAACATCGAAAAAAAAAATTGAAAGAAGATTTTCTTGCAGATTTACATTTCTGATCATAAATCGTACATACATTCGAAGTTACAGGGCGATACGATTCTTAATAACTTCAAAATCATGATTTTAGAGTGAAAAAAACTGTCGGATAATCCGACAGTTTGTTATTTTCACTCTAAATTCACTCTAAAACCATGATTTTGAGGTAATTAGGAATCGTATTGTATGTATGATTTATGATCAGAAATGTAAATCTGCAAGAAAATCTACTTTCTAAAAAAATAATGAATAGAGGGCGCTCTCTGGAAAAGATCACATAATATGCCTTTAACACACACCGGAGAACATCCCAGCGAAAGATAAGCAAGGACATTCACCGGCGGGGAATTGAACCCGGTCTCCTGATCACTAGACGCTATTACCTCTAAGCCACCGGTCTTGCTGGTAAAGTTGAACCAGAGGTAAGTGTACACATGTATTAGCGACACGGTTTTACAATACACATAACACAATAGCATAAGACAATTGGCCAAGCACAGTAGGCAGTGGCGTAAACAGGGGGAAGGGGCACACAGAAAAATGTTTACATAATTATGTTAAATATAGAACTCCATAATTATTACGTAAACCTTTCACACAGTATTTGTGTATAAAATACACAAGTTATGTAAAAATAACTTGTGTATTTTATACACAATTAAGTTGTGTACAAAATACACAAGTTATTTTTACATAACTTTGTTACATAACTTAAATACTGTGTGAAAGGTTTACATAATAATTATGGAGTTCTATATTTAACATAATTATGTAAACATTTTTCTGTGTGGGGCAGGGGGAATTTTCCCCCTGCAAGAAGGCTCCCCCTGATGGCCTCACAAATGAAATTACAAACTCTATGTATACATATGTATACTAAAAAAAAAGAGTCAGATATTCACCCCAAAATTGAAGACCCTAGTTACGCTACTGACGACAGAAGGGATCCTACATATACAATAAATTATAAAGTTGTTGAGAAATTAAAATGAAGCAAAACCCCTAAAAATGGGTACCGATTTTTCCAAAATCACCCCTAAAAATGGGTATGGGTTTTGAATCTCCAGCGGCACCCCCCCACACCGACCAAACCAAATCCGAGTACCCCCCCCCCCCCCCCCCCCGGGGGAAATTTCTCTTCTTTACTTTGAGAAGAATTGTTAAATATTGAGGAGGTTGTAATCCCAAATGTAAGTTAAAGTACGATTTCTATTGCACATTTTGTTCACACCACGGGAGAGAGTATGACAGGTTAAAGCGTGTGTGCCATATTGATCAATCGGAACTAATTATGCGCCCGGCCGACTATCCAACCTGGGCATCGACCGGTGAATTAGCCCCTCCACTCTACCAATAATCAATAATTTGCCCGTAACTGAGTCCGCGTGTAGAAAATCAAATGCGAAAATGGAAACCGTACTTTATATCACTTTTAACTTCATCGAAATAAAAACCATCCTTCATATGCAATATCTCAAATTTAAGAGGGGACATTTCTTAAAGAAAGTGTCCCGCAAGCACAACATTGAGCATTATTTGTTAGAAAAATAATTATCGAGCCGAAATTACGTAATTATATAGAACAAAACACCATACTAGCCACAAAAAATGAATAAAGACTGCCACCACTCAACATGCAATTTTTAAAATTCGCGGCGATCGGAAGTCCCAGTGTCGATGACGTCATGGGTATCGGTGCTAAAATTTGCGCATGTGCATTGTATAACTATGACATCATCGACACTGGGACTTTCGATCGCCGCGAATTTTAAAAAGTGCATGTTGAGAGATTGCGGTTTTTATTTGTTTTTGTCATAAGTGTGGTGTTTTGTTCTATATAATTACAAAAGTTGGGCTCGATAGTTATTTTTCTAACATATAATGGACACTTTTATGCTTGCGGGACACCTCCTTTAACAACTTAATAATTTGATATGTTCAAGTAGGCCTAGGCTACATGAAGCAGGAGTAGGCTAATACTTTTAGAGTTATGAGGAGATTTATTACCTGGTTAGTTAATTTTTTTGATGACCGTATTATACATGTATAAAATGATTATTTCGTAGGATTTACATTTGTTTAGGGTTTATGGGTTTCCTCCCTAGCAACGATGATGCAGCTTTATCAGTATTATGATGTAATTGTTGAAAATATGGCCTAAAATAAATGTGATTACCAATTCCGCTAATTCCCAGATTTGAACGATTGAACCAAAGCTAGTATTCATATTTTAATAAAATATCCACAATATAGTATTAATATTGTTAGGTGGTATGATTTATTAAACCACTGATTAAACGGCGAAACTGCGTGTTTATATAGGTCCATTCAACAATATCTACCTTCTGTATCACAATAATATATTGTTCAGAACCGCTGGGATAGACTGATGATGAGGTCAATCAGGGGCTAACAGTCATTTTGATAAACCCTTGAGCGCTTACACCAGGTTATAAGCATACAGGGTGAGTAAAAAAAAAAGTGTACTCAACTTTGGGATTTCATATCTTAACCCCCTGAGAACTACCGGCCGATTGGTTAAAAAGATGGATACATCATTTATTGCACCATTGAGAGACATTGTTAGAATAATTGTATCCCTGATAAAGATGGGAGTGAAACATTTTACAAGCTGCATTTGAATTGGCTATTCATTATGAGTACATCTTGTAATAAACCAATCAGAACCACTGTAAGCTAGACAGGTAGACCCCAGGGGGTTAAGATCTGTGCCAATATTTCACAGATTATTGTATTGAGGCAGACGGGTTATCTCATTAGCTTTCTCAAGAATTTTAGTTGGTTGAAATTGGTTGTGGTAAACATATTTTATGCTCATTTTCGTAAAAGTGAAGATTTTATAAACCAAACAAGATTTGCGATATTTTCTCTTATATGATCTATTGAATTCCACTATTGAAAACGGTCCCCACTCTAGTCCGAACTGAGTCCGACTATAGTATCACAAAAGCCCAATTTGTTGTTGTTGTTGCTAAATTCGGGTGATATTATGACATTGTTTTGTCATTATTTCGCATTATATACGCCTATTTGAACAAATAACTGAGAATATTGTAGGCCTATTTGTCTTTATAATAGTTAGCTATTGTGTACCATACATGAATCCACTTGATCATTAATATCAAGCATTATTGAGTAAAATATTCAATATTGTGTTCGGTTTCAAAATGCAGTAAACTTTACCAAAATAGTAATATCTGGTAAACGGTATAGGGTAAAGTCGCCTATTTTCAGTCAGCGCCTATTTTCGGTCACTTCGCCCAAATCGTGTAATGAAAATGACCTCGTTGTTATAAACTGACGGATAAAAAACTGCCGCATAGTTGATGCCGGTATTGCTTTTAAAATGGCGACACCAGATGCAATTACACGATTATGGCCAAGTGACCGAAAACAGGCGGTGAAATGTCAGCCACCCTATTAGCAGGAGATTGCAAAAACTTACACATTTAGGTCTTTCTAGACATAAGTGGGGGCAGCCATGTTTGTAGTCTTTGTAAATTACATGTACCTATGCAGTTTATTTTACAGTCCTGCAGTCTGTGATGGAGTCAAAGCTATATTTGTTTAGTTGATGCATACACGTTGATGATTCATTCATAGATGTTTATTGGACTCCCCACAGAGAGACATAATAGCTTATCTTGTTTGACTACTATACTAGGAGAAATCTCCCAATTGTTGTGTGGTTGTCTAATAAGTGGTTAGTTGTGGATGTTTGAGTTTCTGGTTATATATAATACCAAATCTGGGTTGATGTCAATAATGGATAACCATGATTGTGGAATGCCATTTTTAATTAGTATAGAAATTCCTGGACCAACATTTTAAACCAAGTACAATGTCATTATACCTAGATTGTTCTTCAGACGGTATCCCCCCCCCCCCCCCCCCCACCCCACCCATGCACACAAATCAACTTTATTGGTTTCATGTACTATTTGTAGACTGCGGTGTTTTGATTTGATTTTTGGTTTGAATTATGGAGAATACATACACCATTTCCTGGTATTTTGGTTTGCAACAGATGCTTCAGAAAATGGTTGCAAAATATGCTTCTTTCTTTTGGATCGCCCCCATTCCATTTCAATGGAATTTTTATTGCTGTTGATAGTGAATAAATGCATCTATTGCCGCATACATTGGTTGCCTTCATATTCTGATAACAAATATTTTATAATAATTATTTAACTTTGAGTACACCTAGCACAAAAAGGCCTGAGGCTTTGATGTTGGCTAATTCAAAATAGATAATCGGTACCAAAAATCTGAGATATACATTAAATGAGCAAATTTCTTCTCCGCAGCTTGATACCGCATTCAAAAAAAAAATCGAATGGATACTTTTAAAGTTATGGCGATTTCAATGACCGCGCATAACAACAGCAAAATAGCGCTAGAAATGGTTTTCTATGGATATCATTGATTTGTGTGTGATTTGCGTGTGATTACGCAGTGAAAATGTGTGTAAAGACTCGCAGCTAATCAGCAAAAGACGTTTAATCTTCACAGCTATATAGTCACACCCTTTATACCGCAATCACTCCAGACTCATTCATCCAGATACCTGGCTGGTTCAGATAGCACATAGATTATTTTATATTCTATAAGATTCTGTTTCAACAAACGTGACATCTATTATGTAACAATTGTAATCATGAATCGATTGCATTGTCCTTGGCTTTTTCCCTACTGTATTCGCTACACAGTGAACTTGCCCTAATAAATTCAATGGTTTTACATACATATGACTATAAAAAAAATTGAACCGATGATAGCAAAATTATATATTTTTAGAAAGCTCTCAAATAGAGGAATTCAAAAATGCCGTTTAAATCAGGACAGGGTGCATATACCCCCAAAATTATCATGATTATACTTGTAAACTCTAACAAATATGAACATTTAAACGTTTGTGCTCATTTACATCTCGATATAGTATATTTCAACAAGTTACCATTGACAACCATTATGTTCTCATATGTTCTCTTCTCTTTTAACATTCTTAATCACAACATCTTACCAGTTGGCTCTATCTAAATTCCAATAGCATATTTGGATTTCTTGTGAGATTACCGTTCAGAAAATATATGCTTTTTATGGGGTAGAACAAGTACTTATTGCGATATGCTAAGTTGAATCTCAGATGGTGTAAACTGTGAAAATCTGTAATGCAACGGTAAGGGTGGCGAGTTAAAAACACATGGCCATATCGATTTTTGGTACCGATTATCTATTTTGAATAAGCCAACATCAAAGCAGTATGGCCATGTGTTTTGAACTGACCACCCAAAAAGGGTGGCGGCGTTGCATTTTTGGTGACGAATCATCCATCTCTCTCTATTAACTCAACAACTATTGTGGTAGAGCTATGGTTTAGGTGTCATTTGAAAGCTTATTTATCTAGCTATACCGTGTCAATAAATCAGGTATTTCTATAACTGTTTGGCTGAGATATGATTGATTATACTGCGAAGGTCAGGGGTGGCGGCGGTGGCGGTGGCGTCGTGTACAATCTCTATGGGGAATATAGAAAATGTTCCCAATTCTACGTTCAAATTACAATAACTCCTCATTTCTGTATGGTACAACCATGATTTTGCTCTCATTTTATCGATTATTTTATATTCTATAAGTTTCTGTTTCAACAAACGTGTCAACTCTTACGTAACAGTTGTAATCACGAATCGATTGCATTGTCTTTGGCTTTTTCCCTATTCACTACACAGTAAACTTGCCCTAATTCATCGGTTTTACATACATGACTATAACAACAAAATTATTCAACCGATTATAGCAAAATTATACATTTTTGGAAAGCTCTCGAATAGGGGAATTCAGAAATCTTGCTTAAAATAGGATTGGGTGAATAGCCAAAAAAATAAATGTGTAAACTCTAATTAATTTGAAATGTAAACGTATGTGCTCATTTACTTCCCGATATAGTATATTTCAACAAGTTACACTTGACAACCATTATGTTCTGATGGGTAAATTGCATGAACTAATATGCACAGTAAAATGATGATTGGGATAGGAATAAAAAAAATATTGATCTTTAATCAAAATATGAAGAAAAATAAAATCGATATTTTTTGAACATTCTTAATCACAACATGTTACCATTAGGTCTTATGCAAATTCCAATCGCATATTTAGATTCCTTGTGAGATTACCGTTCAGAAAATATATACTTTTCATGGGGTAGAACAAGTAGTTATTGCGATATGCTAATTCGAATCTCAGATGGTGTAAAATGTAAAAATCTGGACATGCAACGGGAAGGGTGGTGAGTTCAAAACACATGGCCGTATGTCTGTTCGCATGACTAGCATGTTTGAAAAGCCAGGTAGACAGAATGGGTATTATTAGTCGATATTGCGGCAACTACAGTCTCTAATACTAGCTAACGGGATACATAAAAATAGTTAGATAAAAAAAGCAACGGTGAAAGTTAAAATATTTGTAATATTTGAAACATCTTAATTTAATTCAAACATTAACCGATGCGATAGAGATGTAACGCTATTTGTGAGGTTTATAGACACTTATTTCACCCCGTTTTCTTTTTATTACACGTTAACTCGAACCCATGATGAGCGCGATGGACAATAAATAGCAAATCTTTTGAAATCGATCACGAGAGTGGCGTATTATTTATGGATGTTGAGAAGTTATTTTATGACAGTAAAGGAGTGGGCTATACGGAGGTCAAAAATGCTTTTTTTGTTATATTTCTCAGGTAACAGTTTTTTTTCTGTTCCATTTGACCTATCTCAACATGAAATAACAACATTTTTAGTCAGGGGTCCGAGAAAAAAGTGTGCAGCGCCCTCGTGTGTCATCATACCTTATTTGTGTGTTGGGAGTGATTTGCCTACAAATCCTTCAAATTACTTATTGTCGGGCATGTTGCGGTGGGTGATTATGGGGTCTAAATAATAAATGTAAATGATTAAAAAATATAAAATGTAAAAAGATGAATCCAACGGAACCAGGAACAAAACACACCAAGGATCAGAAAACTGATACAAGAGGATATCTCGAAAATGTAAATGAGTTCAAACTACCTAATTTTGAAAGTTCCATGAATATTGTACATTGCGTTTCTTAAAAAATTTGGGTCAAAATTGACCATGAGGGCGCTTTTCAGCCATTCCGCTTTTTTAAAGTTTACAGCTACGAAGATGATCATAAGTTTGATCTACGCAAGATATCTGAGCGTTCTATCAAAATTGGTTTGTCCGTAGCACTCATTTGAAAGTCCCTTGCATCGCTCCTATTCAAATGCATGGGGTCAACGCACTTTTCCTCCTGTACAATTCAATGGTGGCATCCAAATGAACGATCTAATGAGTGCTACGGGCAAACTAATTGTGCCATAGAATGCTCAGATTGTTTAAGTGGTCAAAATTGTGATCATCTCCGTAGCCGTAAACTTTAAAATAGTTAATGGTTGTCAAACTTGAAAAGCGCCCTCCTGGTCAATTTTGACCCAAAACGTCACGTTTTAAAAAAACGCAATGTCCGATTTTTATGTAACTTTCAAAATTAGCTAGTTTGAGCTCATTTACATTTATTTAGACACCAAAATCGCAGCAACAAGCCACAAAATGAGTAATATGAAGGATTTTATACTCAAATCAAACCCACTCCTCCACAAGGATAAAAAATGGTGACACAAGAGGGCGCTGCACACTTTTTCTTGGACCCCGGACTGAAAATGTTGTTATTTCTTATTGAGATAGGTTAAATGGAATAAAATAAAACTGTTACATGAGTAAATAAACCCCAAAAGACCCATTTATGATTTATAGCCCACTCATATAATGAAAGGGCGAAAGGCTACATCGGCTTTTTGTGTTGAGCTTGGTCCGAAACACATAGCTTCAAACAAAATACCCACGTATCCACCCTCGTATTGATTACCTATGGTATAAGACAGAAAACCAGGCCAATTTAGCGGCCATACGTCTCTATCCATGCTTACGATAAAGCTCCCTCTGTGTCTGCTACCGGACTTTGGAATAATATTCCTCTTCATATGTGAAGAACGCAGAAACTGTATTTCAGTTTAAGAAATCCTTAAAGCCTCATTTGTTCATAATGGCTGCTTTTTATTATTTTTTTTCTTTATCCATGTATAGATGAGGTGACCGTTGTTTACATCAGTAGTGTTTACAAATTGATTAGCGCCTGGTCTAAAGACATGCTAGAGGTACTAGTCCATGACTACTGCATACATACTATTCGAAAGCAAAACACACATCACTGAGCGCCAATTTTAAAAGCACATGCCCTTATGGTGCGTACGCATACTGCAGGGCAACCAGATTTAGTACCTGGTCTCTCACTGTGCTTAGGGATGCAGACCATGACTACTGCACTATTACACCGTAAGCATTGTAAGTAATGATCAATCAAGTGTGAATTAAAGCACATTCCCTATAGGTGCGCACGCATACTGCCGGGCACTACGTCACCGGTCACACCATCTATAGTTTGTTTATTTGTTTTATGTTCAAGCGCTAGGGATCTCGATGTTAGGCGCTATAAAAATATGGTTATTATTATTATTATGTATCAAAAGTATGATGTACTCACGCCGTTTTCAAAACTAAACATAAAACAAAGCAATTACGGCACTAAACAACACTCTGAATTATCAAATACATTTATAAATATTGCATGGTTAATAAATATGCAATTACAAGCATGAAACACAGCTGCAAAATAATGAATTTCAGATTCACTTTATATTGTTTCAAAAAGGCCATGTTCGTTTTTACTGAATGGCTTTTCAAATTCATTTTTAAGTTCCCGAGTAGGCCTATAATTGTTATTGCAAGATATTATACAGTTAAGACCACAAATTTTCATACCCTATGAAAAATATGAGTTTTTTGCATTTTTCTCATATAAACTGCGCCAATAAAGTATCGAAACACTTACAAATGGTCAGATTTATCAGAACCTGAATTAGTATGCAAAAAAATAATTAAATAATTCGATTCACAGTTATCTTCTGCGCATTTTGACACCTCTTTTGTTGCGCTATGATGTTGTTTGGCGGATTTATGGGCACTTGAGTGGCTTAAAGTCGAATTCTAAAGTTGCAAAAGCCCCTATTCCAGCAACGAATAAGATCATCATTATTTTTGCCCGCCTTTTTTAAATGATGTGTATGTCGCGTGTTGGATAAATCGATTGCAATGAATATCAGCATTAATGTTCAATAACAAAACAAAAGGGTCAGAGATGGGAGGCATAAATCAATAATTAATCAATCATTAATTGTCATGGTTAAGTAAACAGAACAAATTGGTGTCTTTTGTCTTAATTTTGTCTGTGTGTGATGCTTTGTGCGAGTTCCTTTCTGGAATTGGGGTGAATAGGAGCTTTTGCAACTTTAGAATTCGACTTTAAGCCACTCAAGTGCCCATAAATCCGCCAAACAACATCATAGCGCAACAAAAGAGGTGTCAAAATGTGCACAAGATAAGTGTGAATCGAATTATTTAATTATTTTTTTGCATACTAATTCAGGTTCCGATAAATCTGACCATTTGTAAGTGTTTCGATACTTTATTGGCGCAGTTTATATATAGACCAGCTGGAGTGGTGGAACTTTCGCTTTACACTAAAGACAGTTAGTTTGCGAATACAAATCAATATATTTGGGCTCAACATTTTTTGCATAACAATAGAATTTAACAAGAATTGTGTTTTTATGCCTGTCCAAAATTATTCATACCTATACCAAGTCTCAGGATCGAGCGGCAATTTATTGTGATAATACACATGTTGTTGACATTCCAAACGTTCTTTATATTGTGTGATAGGCTTTTATATTGTTATGCAATTATTCCATGTGTGCATACAATGTGGATGTATTATAAATGTGTCCTATTGAATGCACAGTGAGGGATATTATTGGACAAATTACACTCTAGCTCTTTGTCAGCATGGCGAAGAAGACCAAAGAACTCATTGAGGACCTTTGTATGTGCATATTGTGAATGCTCACAAATAAGGGAAATGCTACAAAGCTATTTCGAAGCAATTCCAAGTGGCAGATTCCACCATACAAAGCATATAATTAGGAAGAACAAGACGTTCAACTCAGTCGAAAACCTTGAAGGACACGGTCGGAAGCCAACGGTGTCCCCTTGTTTGACAAGAAAAGTATGGTGAAAGGCCAACAACAATCTACATATCACCGTCAATGCTCTCCTGAACAACCTTGGTGAGGCTTGGACCAATATATTAAGGCAGACACTGCAGCAGACATTGCGCACGAGAGTTCTCCATGGACTCCGATCAAGAAAGACTCTGAAAATAGACAAAGAGAAGCTCATCTAGCATTTGCAAGAGCATTTCTGGACAAAGATCCAAGCTTTTGGTCCTCAGTGTTGGGGTTGGCTAAGATGCAAGACATGTTTCTCTGTGTCTTTTTTCAGGAGTAGAGTCTTTCTTGGTTGGCCTCCATGGTGACCTCTCATGTGCAATGTCTGCTGGAGTGTCTGTCATGATATCTTGGTCCAAGAATTGCCAAGGTTGTTCAAGAGAGCATTGATGGTGATCTGTGGATTGTTGTTGGCCTTTCGCAATACTTTTCTTGCCAAACAAGGGGACACCGTTGGATTCTGAGTTATTTCATCTTCTTCGCCATGCTGACAAAGAGCTAGAGTGTTGTCCTATTACATCCTTCACTGTAAATTCAATAGGACACATTTGTAATGCAACCACATCGTATGCACACATCATGGAATAATTACATAACAATATAAAAGCCTATCACATAAAGAATGTGGAATGTTAAAAACATGTGTATTATCACAAATAATGGCCTCAATCCTGAGACTTGGTATGGCATAAATATACAATTCTTGTTCAATTCTATTGTTATGCAAAAAAAATGAGCCACAATATATTGATATGTTTTTGCAAACTAATTGTCTTTAGTGTAAAGCGAAAGTTCGACCACTATAGATATGAGAAAAACGCAAAAAACTCATATTTTTCAAAGGGTATGAATAATTGTATTAATTTGTACATGTAAAACAATAAATATTGTCTACAAAGTATTTCTCTACTGTACTGGCAGCGCACTGTTAATTTCTTGAAAAGCGTCAAAGAAATCTCATCTATCGAAACATCGCGTGAATACATTAACATCAGCTGTCCATTTTCTTTCTTTCTTTATACCTCCAATTGTCATTTCATTCTTTTTGAGTTATCTTTGCAGAACCTAAAATGGGTCAAAAAACGTGTTTTTTATAATTTTTCCAAAATGGTCAATTTCATTATCATGGTTGGATTCATTGAACCCTTTCCTGCAAAAAACTGTATACTTTTATAAAGATTAAATGAATATTGAAGAAGTTACGGCAGTTTTACGGAGGCTATGCTGAGGGTCCACACACCCCCTTCCCTTAACCAACGCTTCATTTTTAACCAATGTAGTATACTTTTTAACCAACATTCTTTTAACCCATGTTTTTTTAATACCCGTTCTGAGAGTGTAGTAGACACTCCCTCTACTAATTCCATGACAAAACCAAACCAGTCATCTGAAACAACAGTCAATGCATGTTCCCCATGCATGGAAATTATGGAACCGGGTACTTAAAATTGTTGATCAACAAGAGGTGACATAGACTACTCTGTAGTCCTTTTTTTAAAAGTCTTTCTTCTTTTTCTCTTTTTTATCCTATCTATCTATCCCATTTTCTGATTATTTATCAGCATTTCAGCGTATTCATTAGTCCTAAATCGGGTCCTATATAAATGCAGTACCTAGAGTAGAAGTGAGGGTACATGTAGGGCGCCCACACTTGTTACCATTAACAACATAGATGGGCAGTATTATAAGTGAGGGCGCTCCTACTTGTCCTACTTGTCACCGTTAAAGTTTTACAATGCCCTAGGGGGGGGGGGGGGGGGGGGGGGGGGGGGCGGTACCGCGCCATTTTGCAATATTTTGCGAAATCGATCGTGGAAAAATAATTTACACTGTTTTAACGAAATGCACTGTGTCTGTGGGATTGTGTTACCAGCCTAAAATCATAGAGGTCGCAAACCCGGTCGCAAACTTGCTTATAATTGAGCCTAGCTATAACAAGCTAAAAGTGACATCTCTGAATGTATTACCAAAGTGTGCAAAGGAGAAATTGTTGGACACACTGGTAAAATGGTTTTACAACAAGTTTTGCTATCATATTATCAAACTGAACTCAAGTTAAATCACTCTATTTATCGAGCAATAATATAATTGTTTACGCATTTTAATTGTTTAGATACAAAGTTAAATAAATCAAGGATACATTTATGATAGATAAATAAATAAAAAGAAAACTATAAACGCATGGGCGGCATTTATAATTGATGAAAATTGACATAACAATGATGTTACATTAATCTACCATCAAGTTTAAAAAATAGAAAAATAAAAGGAATATTCGAACCCGTGATTTCCGATTGCCAACGACATGGCCAACCTACGCACGCCACAGAGATCCACGACTGTAATTGTGATAGTTTTATTATTTAACCATGTCCATTTATTTATAACGAACGGATTTTTATTGTGGCATTTTTGCCAAATGTGTGTGTTGCTCTCGCACAAAATGTGTTTGTAATTTGATTATAATCCTTATTTTTAAAAGAACGGTAATTTTTTTTGACATTTTCGAGAGAAAAAAATGGCGTAACTGATACGGTGAACGCCAGCAGTGTGGTGTCCGCGTGGGCAAGCATACAGATGATGCTAAGCAAATCCAGCATATAAAACAAAAGTGCTCCTAATGGGGCTCGAACCCACAACCTTTCGCTCCTCATGTCGACTTTCTATCCACTACACTAACCGTGCTAATTGGAAAATTCATCGCAAATAATTTATTTATATCATGGGTCATGGGTTAATGCACTGTGTTAAATCTACAATCCCGGCCGCCACTCTGTTCAAAGGCACAAAAAAGTGGACTTATTTTATGCTTTTTTTGCAATTCTGGGGTGTGTGGATCGTGTTTTTTTTATCAAATTGGTTAGATATCCGTCCAGTTTAGAACATCTGAAATTAAAGTGCACCCACACACCCGGGAAAGTATGCTGCCAAGGGCATATATTTTGCACGTAAATCCAATACAAAAGTTCAGAAAATCGACAAAAATATGACGTCATGACCATTGCTTCGGGACAAAATGCCGCGGTACCCCCCCCCCCCCCCCCCCCCCTACAATGCCCATTCGCCATTGGAGTTCGTCAGTTCGTCAGTATTTTTACTCGGGGCATGTCGGTCACTGTGCGGGAGCAATCACTGTATTACTAGTGGACTAGGGGGGGTTGGGGTACCGCGCCATTTTGCGATATTTGCGAAATCGATCGTGGTTATCACGTGATACGTATCGTGGAAAAATAATTTACACTGTTTTAACGAAATGCACTGTGGGATTGTGTTACCAGCCTAACATCATAGAGGTCGCAAACTTGCTTATAATTGAGCCTAGCTATAACAAGCTAAAAATGACATCTCTGAATGTATTACCAAAGTGTGCAAAGGCGAAATTGTTGGACACACTGGTAAAATGGTTTAACAACAAGTTTTGCTATCATTAATAAAACTGAACTCAAGTTAAATCACTCTATCATTTATCGAGCAATAATATAATTGTTTACGCATTTTAATTGTTTAGATACAAAGTTAAATAAATCAAGGATACATTTATGATAGATAAATAAATAAAAAGAAAACTATAAACGCATGGGCGGCATTTATAATTGATAAAAATTGACATAACAATGATGTTACATTTATCCTGCATTTATCCACCATCAAGTTTAAAAAATAGAAAAATAAAAGGAATATTCGAACCCGTGATTTCCGATTGCCAACGACATGGCCAACCCTACGCACGCCACAGAGATCAACGAGTGTAATTGTGATAGTTTTATATTTAACCATATCTATCTATTTATAACGAACGGATTTTTATTGTGCCATTTTTGCCAAATGTGTGTGTTGCTCTCGCACAAAATGTGTTTGTAATTTGATTATAATCCTTATTTTTAAAAGAACGGTAATTCTTTTTGCCATTTTCGAGGAAAAAAAATGGCGTAAACTGAGCTCAAAAACACACTTCTTTGTGCTTGTTCTTATCTACTCTTTCTCATCTATCTTGCCATTCGTTTAATATTTTGTACAAATGCAATATTCCCCTGAAATTTGAGGTGAAATTCTAAGCCAATTCACTTTAACGGCACTCGCGATGTTTATCGAAATCGGCGCCATGTTTTATTATAATAGACTCGTTTCAATACATTCGTAAGTTCGTGAAAAAGTGATGTGCGTATAAGATGTTGGCGATGGGAATGAGACTAAATTCACCCCGCAAATCATTTGAGATGCACTCCATTCACTTCATACAGCAAATGAAATTGACAGTTTCTCGCAATACAATTTCCCCATACATTGGTAGGGGAAAAAAAACCCCACCAACGTATGGGTTTCCTGTACTACTGGGAAAGTATGATGCCAAGGGCATATTTTTTGCACGTAAATCCAATACAGAGTTCAGAAAATCGACAAAAATATGACGTCATAACCATTGCTTCGGGACAAAATGGCGCGGTACCACCCCCCCCCCCCCCCTATAGTGGACTAAAGGGATTACTGGTGGACTAAAGGGAGCCCTCTGTTGATCATATCATATCAATAGCGACATAATTATCAGAACATATACAATACTGCCCTCATTAGGAACATTAGGAATTTACTCATTGGCGCGGCTGCTTGCAGAATATTAGGCGCGGCTGCATGCAGACTATTAGACAACGGGCCAGACACTGAATAAATGGTTGAAGTAAAAAAAAAGAATAAGAAATATATAAGTAGAAAATAATTAAAAAAGAAAAAAAAGAAAAGAAAAAAAGACTATGGCATAGTCTAGAGGTGACACGGTCTATGGGGCAAAGAATAAATTTTAAAAAGAATCCAAAATACTGTCCATGACTGAATTTGGAAAGTAATTTTTATTTACATTTTACGATTTATTGTAACATCGGCGAGTAGACATGTGCTACCGTTTAAAATGTTGACGTTTGAATAAATACTACAATATTATACTAAAACAATTACATCACGAGTTTGGACATTAGACTTTGCTACATAAGTCTAGTACGGATGACCCCCGGATTAATTCCTCTCTCATTAAATAGATAATTAATAGGCATAGAGAATGAGTATTTGCGGACCAAACACATAATAGGAATCACTATCAACATCCAAGGTTGTTTTTCAACATCTTATTTTTAAACATTTCAAGTAAAGTTTAAGAAATTGAGTCATGTCGTATTAGCTACTCCACACGGATAAACAGTCTGGCTATTTCGTAAACCAACACAAGAACCAATAATTAATATGCCGGATAATAAAGCATATGAACTCGAAGATCGGGAGAACGACACCGATGTCGATTCAGAAGCAGAGATACAACAACCGAATGGTGACACACAAACTATGAAAAAAGTTGAGGAGAAAACGCCAAAGATCAATGTACTTTGCGGTGTATTTGCGGTAGCACTCATTATTGCCACAATAGCGGTGATTTTATTTTTAGCCGTGTCAAATACTGAAGAAGTGATTGGTAAGTGTGAGCACACTGTACGAGTCTTTTGATCTATACACGTAAAAATATGTTTTATGAAAGTCAGGTCATATAATGCCTACTACATGTAATGTTTCTCGGTTTATGTGTTGTTTTATTCGATAACAACTTCAGCTGTCAAGAGGTATGTTTTTCCGGCCCTTCAGCATGTACAGCGTGAAACATGTTCACCTTTATACGAGGGGCATTCAATAAATACCTGCAACCATTGAAAATCTCTGAACCGTGACATGTGTCAACAAAATAAACTTGTGATACTCAAACTGTAAGTAAATAAAATATTAGTCTCAGGTAAGTCTTACACCTTTCTCGCGGAAAATTTCAAACATGTTGGTCATTCTTATCATGTAATTTCAGTACTATAAACATCATGGTCTCTGGGCACTGAAAATTGACAAGAATCAGCATTATAAATCAAGCGCCAATATTAACACTGTAAAACGCATGTAAAGGGTTCAACAAAAGAAAGTATACACTTTGTTTATGTCATTTTGAGTAACATTCAATTTTTGTTTTGACCAAACAGGCTAGATAGGCATTTAGATGAATATTTTAGGCATAATTTGATACCAAATTGTCCCCCTAATAACAAAGTGAACTATGATTAGCACCATTTAAACAAAATTAGTCACTTTTTAAAAGTCACATTTTCAATACACTACGCGGGAAGAAAAGACCACATGTTACCTGTCCATAATCAAATAGCCCGCTCACTTAGGCACATCCTAACGCATCCCCACTGTGTGATCAATATCCATTTCATTCCCGGCCATTCAAGGTGCCATACACAGCATTTTCCCACGGCTTGCGTGCGTTGAAAATGTGACTTTTGAAAAGTGACCAATTTTCTTTAAATGGTGCTAATCATGGTTTATCTTTGTTGTTAGGGGGCAAATTTGGTATCAAATGATGCCTAAAATATACATCTAAATGCCTATTTAGCCTGTTTAGTCAAAACAAAATTGAATGTTACTCAAAATGACATAAACAAAGTGTATACTTTCTTTTGTTGAACCCTTTATCTTAATGCATGCATGCCATTAACTTGCCTTTCAAATTTCCCGCCATTGTAACATTTAATTCCCTAACCAGTGCCCTGAGATCACGGTATTCACAGTGCTGAAATGTTATGATAAAAATGACCTACGTGTTCGAAATTTTCTGTGAGAAAAGAGTAAGACTTACAGTTTGAGTATCATAAGTTTATTTTACTTTACTGACACGTGTCGTGTCACGGTTCAGAGATTTTCAATGGTTTATTGGTTGCAGGTATTTATATATTGAATGCCCCTCGTATAAAGGTGAACATGTTTCTTACATATGTTAATTTCGATTTCGAAAATCGATGAAAAACGTGATTTCAATTTGTTAGCTCAAAGAATTCACAGACCTTGAAAAGCCATCCGTAAATCTGATCAACGCATGGTTTCTTCTTATGCGTATGTTATGTCAACTCCTTTTTTTAAATTGATCATTTCGACCTAAATTGAAATATACCAACGGTTTGAACAACATCGATCGAATTCATACCGTAATAAATCCAGGCGCGCACCGCGGCATGTGAGCCAGGGGGGGCAGACGTATGTTGTCCCGGTAGTGGCGTAAATGTTCGTAAAAGGTTGCCCCAAATTTTTTCCCAGTCAGTCACCTCGTGAATTTCACGTAGGGGGGGGGGGGGGGGGGGGGGGGGTCGAAAATTTCGCACGGTCACAACATTTTGCACGGTCGTAATTTTTTTGCACGGTCACAAAATTTCGCAGTCCAAAAAGCACAACAGTCAACAAATAATGCCAAGTCCTCAGTGTTTTAGGCCCTATTTTTCCCCTTATGAAAATTTCGCGTCCCGGTATTGGGAATTTTGCGTCCCGATATTTGGAGCCAGGGGGGGGGGGGGGGGGGGGGGGGCAAGCCCCTGCCACCCCGGTCGGTACGCCACTGAATAAATCATATTGCCTCGGGATAGTTCATTCTGATACACCCTGTAATAGCCGCGCGGAAAGTGTTAAGATCCAAAGTCATACCCAGAATCCTTTTAACCAATATTATATTCTCCTTTACATTCATCATATCAAATCAGAAACCTGTGTTGAACCAATACAATCTGGACCGTGTGACAATGACATTCCCCGCTGGGCTTATGACGCCGAGCAATCTGTGTGTGTGGAATTCAGCTATGGAGGGTGCGATGGTAACCGGAACAATTTTCTGTCTGAAGACGATTGCCAGAGTAGATGTGGAGGTAAGGACGGGATAGGATGCTGCCAATTTTAGAGATGAGGAGGTCGCTTGTTAGGCGCGCGGAAACCTATCCGCACTTAGATTGTAACATCCACCATTTTTCAATACAGCTCCCCGAATACCATTGGGTCAAGGAAGTTTTTGATAACCGAAACAACTAATCACCGATTTTGAAAGCAGGAGGAAACCGGAGAACCCGGACAAAACCTGCGAGAGCGTGCATGGATCGTGATAAACCAAATGCACATAAAGCCCGCGGTCGTGCACAGAATTGACCCGGGTTTCATTGGTGCAAGGCGAGGGAACAACCGCTGCTCCAACACGCTAAAGCGATTTGAATTGACAGTACGTAGCGTGTAAAGTCAATGAGGAATGACTTGTTGATGTGCTCCCTTATATAACTATGACTTAATTGATTGATACCGGGACTTTCGATCGCCACAAATGTTGAAAATTGCATTTTGAGAGTTTTTATTCGTGTTTATGGTAAGTATGATGTTTTGTTCTATAAACTACGTGATAATTATTTTTCTAACATACAGCGTGTCCCACACAAAAACTGGGTCAAACAACTGGAGAGCTTATTAATTAATAAGGACACATAACATATTCATATTTAAGGATATACAGGTAAATATCTGACCTTATTTAGTGAAATTATGAGATCAATATGATGTCAACTTTTTGGAATACAAAGCTTTGAGTAGAGGGTGGTCAGAACCTATTTGTCCCGATTTTGCCCATGGGCCGCTCATGCATGGCATTTGCGCATTGCTCTGATCATCAAAGTTTTGCATTTGAATTTATTATTTCCAATGACTTAGAGAGGAAACATATCTTCGTTATCCCTACATTAAGGGTGTAAATACCTAAGACATGTTAAAGAAAAATCAATAAATAATCTTCTGAGACAATGCCATTCTTTGTAGCAGATCGAAATCCATTACTTAATAATTGGAAACCAGCCATTAAGTCATTCATCTCATCCGATGAATTAGAGGCAGGGTATCAGGGTGCTCTAAATGCTGTTTTTGGACAATTTCAACAACAAGGGTACTGCGATGGGTATTTCTATCCAATGCTGACTATTGATCATATAACTTTAACAATGAAGATTAAAACAGAACGTTTTTTGCTATTATGTAATTTATTATGGAATATTCAATTAAAAAACAGAAACCCTAATGTAAACTGATGGACTTTAAAATAAACTTAGTTTGACCAAACATAATTTATTTCGGAGAATAAATTCCATGCAGGGAATACTTGCACACAACTCACAGATGCAACGCACGGATAGCAAATGGCTAAAATCGGGACAAACGGGTTTTGACCACGCTCTGATTCAAATCTTTGTATTTCCAAAAGGTGACATCAGATTGGTCTCACGATTTCACCAACTAAAGGTCAGGTGTATTTCCTTTCATGTCACTAACTATAAAGCAGTTATGGTTTCAACTTTTTAAGTTATATTATGCTCTCCGGTTTTTGGACCAAGTTTTTTTGGACTCGCTGTATAATGCACAATGTTATGCTTAATTGCTGTACACCTCATTGACGAATGCATCTCATCTAATACAAGGATTTCTGCGTTGGATCAAAATGCTTTCAAATAATTACATTTGGAATAGGCCCATAATAAACTGAAAGATACTATCACACACCATATTATAACATTATGACAGCTTTTCACACAGAAAGCTTATGGATCATCTGTCAAATAACATTTACCCACGGCTTCTTTGTTTCTTCTTAAAAAGTTCTTTACATTATTCAAATTTCTCCAAAAGGAAGCAGTTGTGCACTGCATCTTCTAGGTCTAAATGTATAAGATTATTGGTATTTGTTTCAGAAATAGAAATATTAAATCATAAGGAAACTGTAAACTAGACCTATATATATCTCTCTGACTGATGATAAGAACTAGATGACACCCTATTGTTGACCGTTTGTTATCTGTGTTTAACAACAGTAGATAATATTATCTCTACGAGTACTACTAGCAACCAAACCGAGTATTGTATCGATAATGTTTCCTTCCATATAGATTACCGAACATACCACGTCAACTGTTTATAGATATCGTTGTCTGGACTGATATTAATCAAATAAGAATGAGCCAGCTTTGCTAGGCGTATCCGTTTCTCGAATAACTCGAATAAATATATTTAAAACACATCCACAATATTTGAAACAATCAAAACAATCAAAAATAGTACGTCATTAATACACGAAAAGGCCTCTTTATAATATCTTGAGATAGGCCTACTCTTCACATTTCCCCCTAAAATGACTCATTACCAGATCAGTGACCAGTGATATTGGAATGACTACTAGCGCCAATTCTCAGTGGTAAATTGAAATCACAGATCATACTATTATTACACCTGAGAAACTAGTTGGATTAGAAAATGTTAGGCCTAAACCAGAGAACCAAAAATGTGCTTGTTTTGCTGCCATTTGTCTTAATATAACGTTGTCAGGTTACTCAAAAACCCCTCCAAGCAGCCTTTATTGTAGGGCCCTATTTTTAACTGTTTCTATTGTGCAGATTAGTGCAGCTATGAATACAAAAGCATGTAAGAAAACAAAATTAATTTGAGGCTGGGATATAGGAAACACATCAAGCTGCTCATGTGTTCCTATACGTACCATAATTAAATCCACGATTGCTAGGCCTTGTCTTTCTAATATCAAAGTTGTTCGATAGAGGGCAACGCACTATCATTAATAAAAACACCAGCAGATGAACTGAGTGAACGTCTTAAACGGATATTTTGGACTACTCTCAACGACAAAAGTTCAGCACTACTTATCGTTACTTAAACTTTGATTACTAGTATATGTGTTCCAGTCCAATCAATTACTTACTAACTATTTGTCAAGTGGCCAAGTATACACTGTAAAAACAGTGTTTAGAGATTAAACGCTTTTCTAAACACCATTTTGCACCACGTTTGTAAACATGTCAAATTTCTAAACACTTACATGTCAGATCCCTAAATATGCATGTCATATATCTAAACACACGGTGTTTAATTTCTAAACATGAGCGATCTAAACACCATCTTGCACCACGTTTCTAAACACTGTTTTTACAGTGTACTCATAGTCATCAAGTATCGTACTTATATGTTTGTATCTCTTCAATGCCGGCTAAATACCGAAATATGAAATAGGTACCGGTGTCAGGTTTGTTAAAGAAGTTGTCTTTACGTAAATTACGTTTGATTTAATGATATACGAGTTATTTATGCATTTGCTTGATCGATTTGTCTACGGAATTGAAATAATAAAATGTTCATTTATACAAATCAAACTAATTACTCTATTTTTCAACAAATACATACACATTATATATAGGCCTATATACAAGTTACGTAAGCACTCGAAAGCCATTTTAGGTCATGTCAATTTCTTCGTTGAACAATGTAAAAGATGAACTCGCATACATAAGTTACATTTGCGCGGAATGCGCCACATACGAATTGTTGCAATGCAATATGAAAATTTGCTTTAAAATCATAACGCAGATCAGGATAATATTGTTCTCATATTATGATTTCACAATACATAACACTAACATAAAACAACAGATTTTTTCTTACGAATGAACGTCACAATTTGGTATGAAAATTACATTTACGTTTACAATTACCAGATTACGTATCAATAATAATAATTATGTTAAACTTTAAAAAAAAGAAGTTTTATTTAAATACCCGTTTATCCCACAGTCTGTGTGCAAGAATTTGAATTGAACATGACTGGCTACAACAATGATTATATATTTTTAATCATTCAGACAACAGTACTTTCAATACAATACCTCATTACCGACTTAATTATATTTTTAATATTCAATTGAGTCTTGATCAAACGTTCCCTTTACACTCTCGGTGTATTTGCCACACAGATGCAGGTGGACTCCCATCTACCGTATTGCAACTTCAAGACACACCATTTTCTACAAGAGATGTTTCTGCTATATTTGGTACCTCCAATGTGCTGGAAGATGTTGCGCCTCCGCAACGAGTTGGATCTCTGAGGGAAGTCGGCGCTTTGCCAACTGGACACTTTGCATGTAATCAGATAAACCATGGACCCCTGACGCCTATAAGACAGTTTCCTCATTCAGGTATGTGCAGATAATGTCTTCTCTCATTATCTTTGAAAACCATTATTAATAAGTGATTGGTATGCACAACAAACTCTCCTTTCAGGAGTTCAAATTCCCCAATCAATTATGACAAAAAAAGAATCTGTCAATGATATTGCATTCCCCTTTTACTAACATGCTAATTGTCCAGACTCATTGTTCAAATAATGCAAGTACTCATTTGATATGCCAAAACTTGGTCTACTCGATGGACAACAATGTGATTAATGATTCTTTTTTTGGATGCTATTCAACTATTAGTTTACATTTTATTGCATATATACAATATATATCTCAATAGTGATGCTTCATAAAAGTTTCCAACTCTTCTTACGGGGATGGTTAATTATTAAAGAATTTACAATTCAATCTTCAATCTTCATGGAATAGGACCTGTGTCTAACTCTTATAAAGCTCAACGTAGGAAGCTCATTCTTCTGAACGAGTCTTTATGTTTGACTGCCTTGATGCTTTTGTATTACAGATCAAAGAATCTGAGGCCATATGGTGTCTGTTTTTCAGGCTATTAGTCTGCTGTCATGGTTGACTATAGCAAGGCCACGTGTTGGATCTACATCAAAACAATGTTGTTATGCATGACCACTGGTCTGTCTTATCTGAGAAGTTATGACCGACCAATAGCTAAATCGCCGGAATAAAAGTGAATAGACAGTGAAACATAATGATCATATTCCGCTGATGAGAAAGACACGGATATCAACTTATCAAATAAAGAATTGTCATTTTCAATTCCATGGTCCAGACAAAAGAAATTCAAACTCGCGTTTATCTTCCTCTACACAGCTACAATGTCATCAACAGGCATAACATACGATGCCTACACACTGGAACGCTGGAATGCCACGGACAGAGAGGATCCATTCGACGAACTCACACCTGGAAAGACTGATGAACCATGGGTAAAACTGAAAGATTTGGGGATGGGTATGAAACAGATGACGTCAGGACCCGATGGTGCTCCAATGGCATTATTTACAGGTAGCTGTAAACTGTAACAAAACATATTTCCATCATTTCCCTATTATTACACGTACAATGAGTTTAAATATTAACTCATTTTTAAATGTTAAACAACATGGCAATCTAATCACTTCACAGCCTGTTCTGCACCAACAACTTCATTTGATGTTCACGAAAGAAAGGGTGTTTTAACAAACCGAGGGTATTGCCCCTTGACTTCCTATCCAATTTCAAGAGGGCAGCTTCACCAAATTGAGACCTGCAGGGTTTGGCTAAGAGCGTTACGACCCCATCGTCAAACTGCATTGCTGTTAGTCCGGTCTTTGCACTCCCTTCTATTCTATATATCAACAATCTTGTTGTGTCTTGTTAATAAAAGGGTAATATTTTGCTTCCTCTATCGACTTCACTTCTGCTGCCTAAAATTAAGTTATGTTATAAAGATCTATGCTTGAATAAATTGATAACAGATACAACCAATGATAGTAATAATGTGATACCGGTAACAAAGTGCACAATAATCAAAATAGCTCAAATGAACAAAGATTTAAAAGTAGATTGTGAATAAGTTGTTAATAGGTTTTGATCGTTTCGTTTGGGAAACTTCAATATCATGTATTGCTGAGTGGAGTTGCATTCAGGAGAATGCATTAACATTTAACTATTTCTGTTCAATAAACCAGTATCTGTACAGCAATAATATGATTATATCTTGAAATGTTCAATGTCTTACCACTTCAGGTCGCTCAGGTATCGAAGTCAGTATTGAAAACAGTGGTGAACCAACCCTTGTTGATTTTGGTGAGATGTATGCCAATTTTCTGTATACCGATGATAATGGAGGTTCTATGGAGCTTCCATTAGTCCGGGGATCTGCTATTCTGACACATCTCTTCACCAATGCTAACCCAACGCTAAGGCCATTCTGTTTGGCAGCCATCAATGGTGAAGATGCAACATTTGACTGTCCAGAGGAAGAGTCTGGTAAGAAGAAATAGTGAATAAATCATTATTCTTTTGCTTAAAGGTAAAGTTGATCAGTTAAAATTTTATATAATATCAATAAGATCTAGGGACTTTGAATTACACATCTTCAATCAACAATTCAGGAAGCAGATGAAGATTTGTATCAAAATTAATCTTTATTGATTACAGCTGAAGACCGCGGTTCCGGCTATGTGGAGGCTTCATGTGAAAGCGAGACTGGTATTCTGCACTTAATTCTTCATCTTACAAAACCGATCACTAATGTCGGAGATGTACAGTGGGCAGCAACTGAGGAGATGGAGTAAGTACAATGCATTTAATAGAGGTTGTCCTTTTTTTGGGATTAGCTGCCATCTTGTAGGGAATACTAACCATGCTAACTGTGGTCAAGATTTTCAGAAATAAGACACACATGTTTCATGATATGTAGGCAAATTTGGTAACATGGTTCATGCAATGAATTGGACGTCATGCACCGAGTCGATTGAATGTAAAATAGGCTGTGTGCGATTCCCCTTTGTAGTCCGTTGCACATGGATACATGGATAACCTCTATGTTCAAATTATACATCAAAGGAAACTTTATAGTAGGGCATTTTAAAGAACAAGGTTGCCTGAAACTATTTAAAATATTTCCCCTCATCCCTGCTCATTGTCCTGTCCTTCTTTACTACCATTTGCTCTTCTTCTCTAAATAGAATCAGATCTTCCTATAATCTTTGCATTCTCAAATGTTACAATCCGATGATCAACACCAACTCTAAAGAGTGTACAATTTAATCCAACACAGATGGGGCAAAATGCGTGAGATGTACACATGTAGCCCAGAGTCCTGTGACCTATCTAGTGATGGGCTCACCGTAACTCTCGGTATCCCGGACTCCAACAACACCATGCATTTTGCCATCAATGTTCTACACCACTGGGTAGTTCCACAGCATGATTACAGTTACTACTGGCTCCCCAATCCTGCAATAGTCCCATGTGGCGAGGCGGACAGCGATCCGCTTGTCTTCAGTGGTACAGAGATGCCACCATGGTTCTATGGCAGCGTGACGACTTCCGGATCGTGTGATGGGGATAGTAATGTGGTGATCATGATTCATTTGAGTGCCCCAGTTGGAAAAATGGAGGAGGTTAGTAACATAAACAATCAAAATGTTTGTATTATTATATTTTGACCAAATCATCATCATAAAATTCAACATGGAAACGATTACATGAAATGGAGGTTACCTCATGAAATCTTGAAACATAATTAAGAGTGGAGATTTTTATTCAAAGAACAGCAACGCAAGAGTAATGTGAACACAAATCGATAATCTTTGCCGCACGCCGTCAACAACTGAATATATCATCATCCATGTAATTTGAAGTCGTGGTGCCAGGATTGTTCAACAATCAACATATTTGCAGTATGAGAAATGAGAACCAGAGGCACTAAAAAACCAATTAACACCACATTTTACAGTTTAGTGCTTTTTCAAAACCCATTGTCTAGGACCTAGGTTCTAAAATGTTCTCCTATTTACTGGACTAATCTGTAATATGTTCATCCTTTAACAGATTCAATATTTGGTGAGCTCACCAAGTGATTGGTTCAACCAGCAATCATGGCATACCTGTACTGAAGATATTTGTATGATGTCTGATGACAAATTTACTGTGACAATCACAATACCAGTGACCGATGATGTCATCAATTATGCAGTAAACGTGATCAGTCAATATGTGATCACACCGGAGCCCTTCAACTGGAGAACACATCCACATGAGGTATGTATGGTAACTGTCATACATATTGAAATATTTAGATAGTACAAATGTGACTGTGTGTGAATAGGTTTGATGGGTTAGTGAGAAGGCAATAAGTATTGGGATGGTGTATCATAATAAACAGAACTAGGAAACGCCATCTATATTATAATATGCAGATTTAACATAAGAATGCGTCATGTGGTACTATAGCTATACAGAGTGAATCAAAAAACATTGTGCACGATTTGAAACGGCCATTTGACCTTGATGCGTGCATTGAACCATATAATTGTTGTTTGTATAATGCGTTATTAATCTAGTTTATCCTCCCAAAAGATGAAAGTAATCGACTGATAAATAAGCAAACTGTGATAAGTTTTGTAAGCTGACTGCGTTTTTCGCCATTCCTATGGGATTTGCACAGTAAATTGGTTTTGCTAAAATGGTCATTATAATCACATCATGCAATTGTCAAAATGTTCCTAAAATATTGAGAAAAAACTCTAGGATAACCAGTTAAACTTCTGATACCAAAGTGTCAAATGAAAAGACAAATCTGAATACCTACATCAGTGACTGGTGATGCTGCATCACCAGTCAACCTTCAAGAAGTGGAGGCACGTGTCAGAGCCGAAGTGACATCCCTGCGCCGCAACGGTGCTCTATATCATCATGCTGCAGTTATATTCATGTCTTTTAAACGGTGTAAATCCCATAGGAATGGCGAAAAACGCGGACAGTTTACAAAACATGTCGCAGTTAGCTTATTTTACAGGCGATTACTTTCATTTTTGGGAGGATAAACTAGGTTAACAACGCTTTATACAAGCAACAACAATTCCATGGTTCAATGCACGCATCAAGGACAAATGGTCATTTCAAATCGTGCACAATGTTTTTCTGATTCACCCTGTATAGGCACATGTGATGTGAGGACCTTCATCAGTGATCAGTGCTGCTGTGACACATCTGATTAGTTGGGATATGGATATTAAAAGGCGGTACAAAGTTAACATTTACTTTCTTCTAATTATTAAAACATCTACAGTCTATGCTTAATCCAGTAGGTGTGCCCATGTGAGTGCTTGCCAATGTGGCATTAGTTTGGCCAATTGATGCATTGACTAGATGATTGATTCACTACTAGAGTGAGGAAAATAGAAGTGCAAACTATCCTATATTGTCTATGACATACTGATTTCAGAATGACATCCTGTACAATGTTGCTCTGACTAAGGATTTCAAGAATATTGTGTTTTACCTGGTGTGGGATACAAAGGGATTGGGTTATTGTTATTTTACATACAGTGAGTAGTGGCTGCCAGAGTCAGTGTGTAGCATCAAAAGGCCCTTGGAGAAATTCTGTATCAGTCCATAATCCAACACCCTCAGTCATTTTGTCAGTATCTCTTAAATTTCCAACTCATACTGGTGTTTTTAATATGTTTGGTACCTTTGTGGAATCAAAACTCAAGAAGCACTTCACAAAAAGGTAATAATGACAAAAACTAAATCTGTGCCATAATAAAAAGGTTGATCTTGTAAACATATTATGTGTGTCTATTTGTCTTCATAGATTCGTTGTGAAGGAGCCCCACCTGCGCCAACACCATCTCCTCTTTCCATGACCGGCAAATCCTTCACATTGGAACTGTCAGAGCCAGGAAGTGCACTCCTGGGTAACACTCGCAAATTTGTCACCTACTTCTCCCAAGTTGTCAACCTCGCAATGACCGCATCTGGAGTTCATTTTTCACCAGCAGTAGCGGAGACAACGGACCTGTTCAGCGGTACCATGCAGATGGTGTATGCGGGCAGTGGACCCAAAGGAGATTTGACACAGGCAAATGCTCTTAATCAGTATGCTGGTGTGTACTCGTATAAACCGAAGATTAGATTTGGGGCGGATCAGGAGGCGGGTATGGGATACATCAGCTTTGATTGGAACAAAAGGGGAGGAGATTTCTATGGGGAAAATCCTGATCAGAAGTTGCTCACTGTAGCACTGCCTCATCATGTAAGTGTAACCAGGAAGTAATTGGCATGTAATTATAGCGTCAGGTCTTTACAGAAGTTGCTTTTCAGCCATATAATGTGAAATTGTCTTTTGGCCACAAATACATCAGACATAACATTTATACCAAAACCACTGCTATTCATGATGATATACCAGTGCAATTTTGGCGTCGATACAATTTTGTCACAAGCGGTGGTTCAAAATGCCGCACAGAGCATTTCAAGTAAACTGATATCTGGAATGCTGTAATAGTTTTCAGATGATCTGCATACAATCTTACAGAGCATTTTAAAGTTCATAATTAACTTGTACATTGGAAATGTGTGGAAACACCTGAATACTTTTGAATTTCACGCATGCCACCTATTTATGGCAAGCCAATGAGTGAGTTTAACATATTCAAGTGCATGAACATATTTAATAACAACAGAGTGTTACCTTGGTTTTCAGGAGCGTATGTTGGAAGCAGACAGACTTGTGGACACACCATTTGGGTTCAAAGGTCATGTTGGTGACAGGTGGGTGATGGAGGAGCCCCTTCCTCGTGCTTCTATGGAACCTATACCTGAGGCGGTGGAAAGAATCAAAGATAATTCATTTAGATTGCAGGTACAGTAGTTCTTTGTTTAGATAGTTATATCGATATCTAAGGATATGTACACCATGCCATACCATCCGAGATCGGATGTGAGAACTGCTGCTGTGCTTGAAAAGCAAATAAGGTGATGTTACATCAGGATGTTCAAGACAAAGGCAATCTTAATAGGAGTTAGTATATGTTAGTATATACTATTTGGATATACTGAAGGTAACATATCAAATAAGAGCCTGTTTTAACAAATTTTAGGATTATAGCTCCAGCAGTAGCATAGCAAGCTAGTTAATAGTGATCCAAATCATTGGCTAGTAAAAGGTTGACCAAACATCAAGGACGAAGTTCTCATCATCCATCTAGATTGAAATTCAAAAGTACAAAATAAGCAAGGATCTGAAGAGCTCAAAATAGCAAGGGAAACTAGAACGCTATCATGGTTCAATGACAATCTCAAATCGAGGGCTTATAGTACCACAATGCCCTGTATGAAATACCTGTCAGTTGTCTTATATGGGTTAGTTATATGGTGATCAATTGGTATTAACTAAATGTAATTCGGAGCAGCTATGACAGATATAGTCTATCTGTTCAGACACAAAGAAATGTGAAAGGAAACTATCTGTGATACCTGCCATATGCTATACACTTCTGGTGCTAGAAATACACCCTTTTAAAAATACAACCTTTACACACACAGGCAGCCATTGTAGATAGGGCCTTGTGGTGGCTCCAAACCCCTGATTGAAATAATATAATTAGTACTGAAGTTGTAAGAAGTAACTCACATGACAGTAGATCCATAGAGGTATGAATAATCATGAATGTTGTTTTACAGGCAATTCTAGATGCCATAGAAAAAGATACCAACCACCAAACGTTAACACAAGACTGCATGAAAGCTGATGCACAAAGCTACTGGTCTGGAAAGACTATAGGCATGGTGGCACGACTGGCCAGCCTCTCACGGGCCTTTGAAACAGACCATTATGAGGAGTTGGATGAGTCTTTGAGATTCTGCTTGGACAGATGGTTGCGTATCGTGGACGGGGAACTCTCCGTAGCTAATACATTTAAGTAAGAACAGTTTCTATCTTTTTCATTTTTGAGTCAATTTTGTTCTCAATGCATAGTAATGCTGTTGTGCTGTTGCCATGATTGATACTGTAAAATGTTCCCCACAGTAGCGTAGCCGGGGTTACTTGTCAGGGGGGCAAAGGGTATTTTTTCCCGGTGAGCACCAGTTCGACCGGCCGGTGGCATAGCCAGGTTTTTCTTGTAACTTTTTTTAATTGCCGTCGAGTAAGAAGCGGGAGGGGTTAGAGGCGTGGCGTCCCCATACCGGCGTGAAAAACCACAATTTCCAACTAATTTGCATGTCATCCTTTCTCCTTTCTGTCCGTTTCCTTTCCCTTTTCTTCCCTTTCCCTTTCCCTTTTTCCTTTCCTTCTCTTCTCCCCTTCTTTCCCTTCCTTGCCTTCCCGATTTTCCACTTAGTTCCCGATTTCCCGGTGAAATTATTTTTCCCCCGTCTGGCTACGCTACTGCCATAATATTGCAATGACTCTGAAATTGAAATTTTTACGTAGAGAATATTTACGGAAAACCTCAATTATACTTTTTATTATCTATTCTTATACAGGTATGATACTGTTTGGGGAGGCATGTTTCTTCGTGGGGCTGGCGAAGATGAAGAAGTGTTTCCTTGGACAAACTTTGGTTTCACATCATATGCTGATCATCATTTCCACATAGGTTTATGGCTTTATGCTGTTGCTTACTATGCCAAATATCATCCAGATTGGGTTCATGAAGGTGGTAAGTCTGGCTTAATCGATATCTGGGGTCACAGTTAGTGAGATAGACCTTAAAAGTTGGGAAAGGTTTCTGAAAATCTGTTTTGTATATAAGGTTACAAGGAGTTCATATTGCAAAATAAGAAATCTGGAGAAATCTGTAGAAAAACCTCTTTATGGCCATACACATGTTGCAACTTTAAAAAAACACCTTCCCATTTCAGACAATTACGTCCGTATTATAGCACTAGCAAGAGACGTGGGTAATCCTAGCAACTTAGATCCTCATTTTCCTACGGTGAGACACAAGGATTGGTACATAGGATCCTCATGGGCAACTGGTATAGGAGGCGGTAACAGACAGGAAGAGTCATCAAGTGAGGTAAGATTGTATCCACAAATATAAGATTTATGGTTTTCAATAGACATGATCTTTCACTGAATCATGTGTGTCTTCATATGAATCAGATGGAAAGACAGACATTGGCAAATAAAAAATGCATGTACTATCAGGTCTTTATGCCATCTTGAACATAAAATGGGAAAATGATAATTTATGAGGCTAATGATATTGCTAAGTGCTCTTCAGATATATGTTGTAATGTAACGATTAACATGATTAAGGCTTACAATAAAAGTCAGTCATAATCACAGTCGCACTCAACAAAACGTGCAGTGCAAATGTGCATTTTGGGAATTACACTATCAGAGGAGAAAGACGATTCAAATAGGGAAAAAAGTTGACACTGTTTTGTGTGTGGAAAAGCCCTAAAATTGGAATTGCAGTGATGTTAAGCATACTGGACTGCGTAAGAAATCTTCTTTGATGCAGACGATGCTATAAGCATGCAAACTGGTCACATTTTTTTAGGTTAAATATGTTTAGGAAGATTTAACATGAAAACCTATAGCTCTAATTTTATAAAGACGTCGACCTGAAATCAAACTCTTTGTTTTCTACTTTATCGTACAGGCCATCAACTGTTACCACGCTCTGGCCGCACTTGGAGAAGTCTTGGGGGACCGTCATCTCATGGAAACCGGGCAAATCACTCTAGCCACTGAGATACGAGCTACACGTGACTATTGGCATGTACGCCCTTACAACAGACATCTGTTTCCACCTATGTTGCAGAAGTGGGGAGTCTTAGGCCAGCTATCAGAAGATGGGATCTTTTATTATACTTTGAATTGGGAGTGTGAACCGGATCAGTTTCCACAGAGACACGCATGCCTCGTTGGAATACAAATAATACCAATCATATCAGTGTCACATCTGTATATGGACCAGGTAATAATTGCTGAAATGAAATTCACATTATTTGACAGCTACATTGTTTCACAACTTGCACACAATTTGCACACATTTTAATTTGAACTGCACCCTATACATGAGGGGTCGAGAGCAAATAAGGAATAGGCACATTTCTGTATTCCCCCAAGCAAGCGGTAACTGGATCACACACCTTTAGAAATGATAAGACTATAGCCCCCCATAGACTTCATGCAGCGATCATTTACATCAGGATTCAGTACTCAAAAGCATGATCCAGATGACATGACCTGTACCATTTGGCCTGCTAATTGAATGATGCATGTGTGCATATCATTTATCTTGAGTAATCCATTATAATGATATCACCTATTTGGTGACGTATCCATGTGTCATTTATCCATCCCTGCAATCATTCATAGAGAGACATAAAGGAGAGGATTTGTATTTCCAAAATTGATCACAGGATCCAGTAAAATAAAATTGAACTGTTTGCAGTAACCAGAGAGAACAAAGACTCTTTTTTGTATCATAACCCCTAATATAACAACGTACTATAATTATAGTAATACCTCTTTTGGCATTTCTCTATCTTTCACAGGAATGGGCAGTGAGTGTTGAAGATGTCTGTAACTGGGCCATCGATCCACACACAGCTCCTGGTAGTCACATGGTAGACACATCACTCTACACACTTGAGCCAGTATCTTCAAGATGGCAGGCCTTCTGTCAATCCATACTTGCCAAAGTGGATGAGGCTGCTCAACAGAGGGCAGCAGACTATATAATGTCAATAGAAACAGGAGATTTAGAGCCAGGAACTGGGCTGGCTAGTACTTTATTATTTATATGGGAGTCATCGTGATATTTGATATGGTTTTTAAAAGCCTTTTCGCACCAAACAAAAAACAATCAATCTTTGGATGTTCAATCATGATTTTGTAAGCATGCATAAATGTTGTTGCTGTGGTGATTAATCACTAGTGAAAAAGGGTACACAATTCATCTCCTTTTACAATGATCAGTCAAATATTTTTATACTTGAAAAGATGGGATTCACTATGCGCCACCCCCTCAATCAGGTAGCTTAGTTATTCATATAATTATGTATATTTTGTGTTATTTTTATAATTAATTACTTAAAGGTAGATGACCCGATCACATTTCCAATTTTCAACTTGAAGTTTTCTATTCTACATGAAAGGTCATCCTTAAAAATGTCGTGTTCCAAAGTTTGAGTTGCATAGCTCTAATGGTTCTTATTTTAGACGCACAAGATGCTGTGAACTGTACCCATTGAGTTGTACACAAACTATATCGGTGGTATACCACCATTCGCGGTAATTCGACGTTATTTCATCGATTTCTCCGTAATTATACCGATTTAGGCCGTCAAATTTCAGTATGATGATGAGAAAAATACGAGCTTTCATATGATATGAAAATCTCCGTATGTTTGAAATAATTCTGTGTTACGAAAATGTGATCGGGTCATCTACCTTTAATTAATCATCTAGTGGCCCCAGCAAAGGCCCCATAGTATAGTAGCACCAAAGTACTGAGGGACAGTAGGCCTACTAGCTGCAATTTAAATGATTACTTAACTAACTAATGAATAACTAGTAATTAGCTGATTATTTAATTGATTTCCAATGATTCGAGCAATCGGCGATAAACTTCAAAGTCGTAGTCTGATCCCGAGTCTCAGACAACCTGATTGAGAGGGTGGCGCATATAGTGAATCCCTGAATAGATAGTTGTTAAAATGACTTCATCAATTGGAAACTGATTAATTGTTTGGTTTGACATGGTGTGGTTTGAAAGGTGTCAAATGTTTAGTTGTACAAACATTATTCACGGCATAACTCAGAAAATATGCAAATTTGTTTATTAAGTTTTTTACGTTGAAGACAAATTAAAAGTAGCTATAATTCTGTCCATCAGCAAGCTATAGATCTGGATTAAGCTCGATACAAGCTTTGGTTCACAGATTCAGGGCTGGAACTTTTTTTTTTCAACCAGCCAGTCGGGTAGGTAACTCACAAAGAAATAAACTTACCTGCCCAACAGATATTCTACCAGCCAGTGTACATGTAACTGAGTTCAAAAATGTTTACCCCCCATACAGTCAGTCTGGTACTTTTGTATCTTCACCCGCCCAACGCAAAAGTTACCCGCTATGGGCAGGCAGGCGGGCAGGTCCTAGTTGGAGCAAGCCTTCAAACTGTATACACAAATTGGTAAGAAATCGTAGTGTAAAAGCAATATCCCCAGTCTCAATGATCAATACAATTTAAAGGTAGATGTTCCGATTTTCAACTTGAAGTTTTCTATTCTACATGAAAGGTCATCCTTAAAAAAGTTGTGTTCCAAAGTTGGAGTTGCATAGCTCTAATGGTTCTTATTTTAGACGCACAAGATGCTGTGAACTGTACCCATTGAGTAGTACACAAACTATATTGGTGGTTACCACCATTCGCGGTAATTCGACATTATTTCATCAATTTCTCCGTAATTATACCGATTTAGGCTGTCAAATTTCAGTATGATGATGAGAAAAATACGAGCTTTCATATGATATGAAAATCTCCGTATGTTTGAAATAATTCTGTGTTACGAAAATGTAATCGGGTCATCTACCTTTAAAATACTTTTCTTTAGTGAGGAATTCTATTTAGCAACTGCTTGTCCCGCTGCTTGTAGGGCTCTATGACTACTGGTAATACAAGTAGCTTTCTAAACAATGATGGGAATGTAAAGCTACAAATTAATGTCTTGGAGAGCAGAAAACTACAAAACTGACTCATCAAAATTCAGCTTAAAGAGACCCCGCGATATCACAACGTCAACATCATCTAGGAGTATGGATCTTCTGACTTTTGAATCCTTCTGTTCTGCACGATTTACATGTGGCATCAGCAATGTTATTTATTTCACCATTTTAATGGACATTGTCAACTTTCCTCGATTCTACAAAATGATACATGTTGTGGGTGTGCTCTAACCAGTCAAAATCCCGCAGGACTTTGTGTGTTTATTTGGAAAACCAATGTATCTGTGCGAATACTGGTTGCTCTCTTTGCTTCTAAAGAAGAGTAGCCACCATGGTACTCCAATCCCTGACAAACAGCACCATAAAGAGGCCCATAACTAGTTTCAACTACAATTATCATTGTTTTTTGAAGGTGTTGCTCATAAAAGTACTCACTATGCCATGAAGTGGCTTTGGACAGTGGATAGCTTTGGACAAATATTTCAAGGTAGTTTTTGAAATTATTTGTGGAAAATGTTTTGAATAAAAGACCAAATAAAAAACCAAGTTTGTCTCAGAAGACCGTGAGTGTAGCTTATAAAATTTGCATTTTACCGCATAACTTTCCCCCCCTTTTTTTTAACTTTTGAAAATAATGGTGTGAGCCAAGTTGCAACTGTATGGAATGTATCATTCAATGTAACATAAAACTCAATAAAACAACTGACTCCAGTGATTTATTGACTATGCGTCTTCAAATTTTAATTTAACACTGTGAAGTACCATATCAGCTTCATTTTCTTGCTTCACAGAGCCTATCTCATGTAAAAACAACCAAAAAAAACAACAACGGCATTTCGCATAGCATTTTCTACTACAATTTATTTTTTAAATCACATTTTGCATAGCCTTTTTTCAGGTTTCTTCTGAGACAAACAGATTTTTTTATTTGGCCAAACACACGTTTTATCAAAATTATTTGCTTTGAGAATGTCAAATAATAACGCAAGTACATAGTTTTACATTATGTTGAGGGCCTTGAGCCTTTAACAACTTCACATAAAATTGTCAATCTCTCTTGTATTCAACAAGAGCCAGAGTAAAGTCACATTTAAGAAATTGTACCAATGAGCTTTTTAAACAGGGTGTCTCAAAAAAAGTGCCCCATGTGATGAAACATGATTTTTTTTTTTGGCTATGAAAAATATAAACATTGTTTTCGAAATACTACTAATCATGTTCAGCAATCTTTGATGTGCCATAAGGTTTGTTTTCTATCTATTTTGGAGCTTCCGTTATCAAATTATGGCCAATCTACTCAAATTCACATTTGGCCACTTTTTGTGTGAAGAGAGCTCTTTCATTAGAATCATCGTTCAGTGTGTACCGTAATTGAACATAATCAAAATAAATCAATAATAATCTACCTACTAAATGTTGATAGTTATAGTTGAATTTGAACAAAAAACATATTTTCATCCATATTATCCATGATATACCATAAAATATTTGAAATTTAGACGGTATTATAGACAATACATTGTCATATCCTAAAATCATCATCTGAATGATAAAGGCAGTTTTTTCAGTTGAAAGCCATTTTCTTGTTCAAAAGTGTGGCCAAAGTGGGATTTGCACTCTTGGCACTGAATTGATCATATCTCGGTAGTTTAGGTGGTGAAATTCAATGTGATAAAGTGTATTTGATAGAGGACTAATAGGGCTTACCAACCATAGGGCTTTTTAAAACTAAAAGACATGGGATGTATTTTTAATTAATTTTCTAACTCATGGGGCACTTTTTTGTAAGACACCCTGTACAATGCCAACATATGATACAGGGGAAATGGTTGACATAAACAAGTTTGAACAGATTTTAATAGTTGCATAATTTTATTACATGACATGCTATGCCAGGATTTCCATCCACTATGTGACAAATAATAATATCATCTAACAAAAAAAGTTCCTGACCAGGTGCTTTTATATTAGCTACTTAAAATCAGAAACTGGTATCAGAAATGTAAGATACACACTATAAACGAGCACATTTCGTCTCCGCAAATTGACACCTCATTCATAAAACATGAGTGGAAACCTTTTGAATTACGATGCTCTAAGTAACCAGACCGTACAAAAGAATGTAGCAACTCCTTCTTTCTATGGGATGTCATTGATTTGTATTGATCACTGTGTGCTATTCAAACTGGTTAGGCATATAGATGAAGGGTGAGCTGTGATTTATTTCAGACAAATTGTCACAGCTGAGCACACACTAGGCAATGATATCACACAGGAAATACATTTACTACAACTTTTTTCTCTCATGGTTAATAAAAACATCATAACTTATCCATTCAATTTAAATGAATGAGGTGTTTAATTACGGGAAGAAGTTTGCTTGCTGCTATATATTTTAGATATCCAGTAATGATTATTAACTAACAGAAACTTATTGTCTTAGGTGTACACATGCATCTGTCTATTTGCTTGTTCCAAACTTTCAATATACCGTCCGCAACAAAGAGTAACTTACCAGGTAATAAATATCCTCTTAACTCCAAAACTATAGCTCCTACGTCAAATTTAAAGCTGAAAAGAAGTTTCGGAAAAAGTGTACTTTGGGTCCCAGATTTTGGACTGTACTAGTATCGTCCGATACCAGTATCGTTCGATACTGGTACAAAGTAAGTGTTCCAGTATCGGACCATACTAGCACATATAAAATATTCCAATATCAGGCGATATTGGAACATAATTATGTACTACTATCGTTCAATATGGGACAAATCTCACTGGTATCACGTGTACCAGTATCGCCTGATACTGGAACATAAAAATGTTCCAGTATCACTCGATACTGGAACACGATTTGGTGTTCCATTATCGCTCGATACTGGAATAGTAAAATCGTACCAGTATTGAGCGATACTGGCAATGTTTTTGTTCCAGTATTGAACGATACTGGTATACCAGTATCTGGGACCTAAAGTAAACCTTTATCGAAATTTCTTCTCTTTAATTTGAGATACTATACATAATGATTGACTGAATATTAACACGGTTTGTGTCCAAAACCAAATCCAAGTCTGTTTCTCATTTTGTTCTTCTACACGCAGCCTTGCTGTGTAGCAATAGGCAGATTATTGATTAACTGTTAGCGACAACTCACCAGTCGATAGTCAGATGAGGATTGAGGATGCTTCATTTGATCAATGCACACAACTGTACACATGTACATGCGACACTATCCTGCATGTAGAAGAACAAAATGCTTAAATGTAAACTGGACCTTGTTTTATTCTTTTCAGTGTACCCTTCTTAATTGTTAACCGATCTTCACTTGTAAGATCTCAAATTAAAGAGAAGAAATTTCTTTACAACTTTATAATTTAATATTTTATGCAGGAGCTATATTTTTGGAGAGTGTATTTATGTAATATACTTTTTTGAGGACTGTTATTGTCATTAATAATGACAAAAATGTAACTAAAATGACAAAATTTTGAATAATAGGAATTTTGTGTGGTACATTTTGATACTCTGTTTGCCACCTTGAATGACAAACATTTATGAAAAAGGTGATACTGACAAAGTCACAATTGTTTCCAATTTTTGCACCTGACTTGAGTCTAAATAAATCCTTTCATATAAAAAATTGTATATCATTGTGGATGGGGCTAGGAGAACGGATGGTTTCCCCTAGGTAATCCCCATGGCCTGCAGGCTGCCCATATTTAAGAACATCAATCCTAAAAATTCATCTGCTTCTTGTGTATATAATAAACATGTCTGTGTTGGGGCTCTTGCCCAAACACAAGTAGAGGAAAGCTCGAGGAAAGAGTGGGGAAAAGTGCGATCCTTTTTTCTAAATAATATTATTACGAGGAGTGACAAATGATTGTTGATTAACACCTCACTGAATGGGTACTTCAAGTACCCATTCAGTGAGGTGTTAATCACAGATCCTTTGTCACTCTTTTTAGAAAAAAAGATCGCGCTTTCCCCACTCTTTCCTCAAGCTTTTCTGTACTTGTGTTTTGGCAAGAGCCCTTAAAGGTAGGTGTTCCGATTGCTGGCCCAATTTACAACTCTATTACAGTGGCGGCTCGTGGGTGTTTAAAGCTGCGGGGCTAAACGGCGCGCGAAGCGCCGCCTTCGCGCTAGCGCGAACAGGGGGGAGTCTGAGGGAGGATGTGCCCCCCGAAATTGAGGGTTAAAATGGAGCAATTTGGTGCTCATTTTTACTATTATAATGAGTACATAATACAAATAATTATATCCCTCAGAAGTCAAGATTTTACAAAATGAGCCTCAAGTGGTGCAACTTTTATCTATAATAATTATATGCATAGGCTACATGTGGGCCAATAACTATTTGTATAGAAGTCAGTTTTTAAAAAAACACATTAATAATTGAAAATGTTATCACCTTAAATAACGAAGAATAAATATTTTACAGTGTGATAGATGAATAACTTGGGAAACATAATAATGTACATATCAGCTCTTTGGAATCTTTAAACAGTTCATCTGATGCGCGGTTTTAGTATCACATTTATAGCTTTTTATTTTCACGATATTAACTAACTAATCATTAATGGTAAATCCTTTTAATATCTATCCAAAGAATATATCTGAGAAACAAGTCATAATATTATTTAGTCCTCTAAACATATAAAGAAGCAAATAAAGTAATGTTGCTTACAATTACCAAATAAATATCTATATAGTTATATTTTTCTGAAAGTGAAATATCACTTTCACTTTTAATTATTTTTCATTACTTGTACTTTTAGTTTATCTTTCACTTAATAGGCCTAATACTAAATTCCCGCTTATTCTTAATGATACAATAATTAATTTTTATTTATTAGGCCTGTTATTTACAATAGGTGGAAATATTTTTAAATGTGTTTAAATCAAAAGTATGTTGACAATATTTATTTCACACCACATGTTTTTCTGCTATATAGTTTATACACACTGTGGTTTATACAGGCTACACTATTATAGTATTATACAAGCATGATTCAGGCAACAGTAAGTAGACTCCACAGCGAAAGTTAGTTTGTGTATACTTGCACGCCTGCTTGCTAATAAAGATATGGGAAAGGCTACGCCGCCGGGGCTTTTGGAAATAAGCCCCGGGTTTATCTGTATGCACTGCGTGCTTCTATGGGATGAGCGGGGTGTGTGTAGCTATGTATTTCCCATTCGTGAGCATTTTCTACCGGGGCTTTTTCGTAAAAGCCCCGCTGGACAGTGTATTGCCGAAATAGTATAAGTGTTAGCTTTCGTAGAGTTTTAAAATCAACTAGGATTCGGCGTCGCAATCATGCTTGAATTTTGAAACATTTAAATGGAAATTAATAAATATCCTTGTGCTTTTAGAATGAATAATTGAATATATTTGTTTGTAAACACATTTTATTTAATGGAATGGTAACTGATACAAAATATCGTTTGGGGTGAGAATTATGGCGGGGCTGAGACCCACCAGCCCTATTTAGCGAGCCGCCACTGCTCTATTATACATGAAGGGTCATCCTTAAAATAGTTGTATTATTTTAAGAAGCACAAGGTGGTACGATATTTGCTCATTGGCAGTAATTCACTGCAATTTGTCCTATCATTTCTAAATGGAACAAATCTTGCGCCAACAGTTTTATGGAGAAAAAAAAGCTAGAGTGATCGGAACATCCACCTTAATATAAAGAGACTTCAGATTAAATGTCATGGAAGTCATGTGTCTAGGATCAAAAGATAGGTCTACACTGCAGTGCACACCACATCAAGGGTTTACGTTACAGCGTGTCGCAGAAAACCTGCAACTTATTTTGAAGAAGCTGTAATTAAACTTAAAGGCCAACCAAAATGGTGATTCAAGTTTTTTGTTCTCGATGGAGGATATTGTAAAAAACAAAATGCAAAAAGAATTACCCTTTAATATTGCACTGAAAACAAAATATAGAGTTTCTAAGCATAATTCATTACTTCATGAATAATCGCGATAGCTGCGTACCAAGTGCGTTCCAATCAAATTAATCGTTAGATGAGAACGCGCACGCCGAGCGCGGGTTACTAATAATTGCCCGAAAGTACTGCGCCAAAGTGTTCCATTGTTTTGCTCACTGACCGACCAATCAAATTAACGCCTCACGCCCCTAAACTGAATATTCAATGAGTTATGAGGAAACACGATTAAAGCTTATTTCTGATTGGTTGAATGATAAAAATGTTAATGAGGGGATGACCCGACTTGGACTGTTTCAATAACTAAGAAGGGGTGCACAAAATAAACAGAAAACTAATTAATTATTTGCAAGATTATATCGGTACAAATCAACGATTTGGATAAAATATGCATCTTTTTCAGTAATGAATGAGAATAATGACTGCTTAACAACTGTTTTCGTGAATTTGTTTTGAAATCCTCTGGTTTTGTTCTGGTCATTCGGAATTGTCCCTCGGGGGCTGCGCCCCTCGGGAAAATTCCTCAGACCAGAACAAAAACCTCTGATTTTAAAACAACTTCACGAAAACAGTTGTTATTCTCTAAATAATTTGTATCATAAATATTGATGATGGCAGGTTACTACCCTGTATACGTCATGAGTGTTACCCAGGCTCGCACACAGAACCTCAATAGGTCGATAGCGTAAGCATCCACTCGTGACTTTTGTTTGTGCAGACTTATCGATCGAGACCTGGACCGATACCGAGTTGGGAGTAACACCTGTTGCGTCATCCATATACAGTTCATCCCACACTAAAAAAGAAACACTGGAAATTATGATTGATTTCTTGTATATATTTTTCCCTGGATAATATTTTAAAGAAATTCTTTTTGCATAATACTCTTCAAAACATACCCCATTGAATAAAATATACTTGAATCACCATTTTGGTTGACCTTTAAAGCCAACCTACCACTTTGGCAGTTCACCACAGGAGATCTGGTCATACACCTGTTTACTTGGTGACAGACAGTACAGAGTTAACATGGAGAAATTGTAACCTTGTTAAATCCCCAAGAGAACTGGATGTGGCTAGAAACCCAGAGTGGTAGTTCACCTTTAACGTAATATAATTTATCGTAATCATGTTTTACACATACTGGAAAAACCTTAGAATCTCCACTTTTTGCCTATAAAACAACAGGACATTAGGTTTTAAATTATGCATGATCAAAGGTAGGTATATTAGTTACCTGTTCAACCGCATTGACAGAAATCACACATTTTTAAAATCAATTTAACAATCTCTATTATTTCTTTGTAAAAAAGTAAAATGTGAATATTCCAAGGCCTCCAGAATGATAGCTATCTATCTCTTTTTACATATCCTGAGAATGTAAAAGCACCTATCTGCTACAGCTGACGTGTGTTACTTTTTAGTTTTTATCAATGATTTCATTACGTATAGAGAATACCTAAGATCAGGCTGGGAAAAAGTTGACAAGCCCTCTGAGACCGACCAACCAACATTAACTCATAAAATCTTCAATTACTCACATATTTGTAAAATATTATAAGTTAAGGTTTTTGGAAAGAAAAAACCCCGCATGTGCAACATTCTTTAAAATCTGTGTCCTTGTGTAGTTTCTGTTTGTTTCCTTTAAAACAAATTGACCGAAAGACCCAGATGTTGTGTGGAAGATTCTTCTCTACAGCATAATACAATACTCAATGCTAACTGATCCGATAGGACTTTAGGGCAGGGCAGAGTACTTGTATTCAAGGCCAGTTACAAATACAACAGAGACACATGTCAATGTCACTACTATGGCAAGGGTTGCTTTTATACTAAAATCAGTCTTTCGGCATGAAGCATCTCAGCCAATCCACACTGGAGATTTTCAAGGCCTGCCTTGCATCGTTTCTAACCATTGTATTCAGTGTTCACCAAGTTGTGCGCAACCCCATCATGCGCTACGACTGGTCCGGAGGTATATTTGGTTTATTTGTTTCTTGAGCTAGTTCATAAAGTTGTCCTAGTTGCTCCTGATTGAAATTATCTAACCTGGAACCTTCTATATGTTGTCCAATATTGGGGGCGTTCTGTTCCAGGTTGTGGGATGGTGACGATGATGATGCATCAACTTGTTGGCTTAAGGTCTCTGCATATTCCTGCAATTTCAATGAGATCAAATAACAGATTGTTAATTAAAGCATATTCAATGTAAAGGTTGAAGATCAGGGCTCAAATTAATGGAAGGCATCGAAGGCAATTGCCTTCGATGCCCACCTAGTTGCCTTGATGCCCTCAATTTCTGGCTATTTTCACTCCATTCAAAAGTACATAATTGCCTTGGATAAAGTTGGTGCCCCTTTCAAATTGCCTTACATTGCCCTCTTCATTTCTTATTTTGAGGCCTGTTGAAGATAGAAACAGATGTATATCACAGGCCTATATATGCATGGGCATAGGGCTTCCAGTCGAAGTCATTACTGCCCGTATTGATAATTAAGAATATAATAAAACCATGCTTATTGATCTCATAACAGATAAGTCTCTATGCGCTATTTATAACAAATAAAACAGAAAGCAGATAATACATAGAATAGTAACAAAGACAAAACAAAAAGAAATTATCCTTTAACATTAAATAGGTAAGTTTCTAGCAATGATTTTCACGGTTCAAGAGTTTGGGCTGATTTAATATGATATGGTAAATTGTTCCAAAGTTCAGTAGAAGCATCTTGAAAAGAACGGCGACCATTATGTAGAAGGTGAAGAAACATGTGCAAGAAGATATTTTGAGCCAGAACGGAGATTGCGTGTGGGTTTGTATTGTTGAATCTTAGACCTTGAGAATTAAAATGTTAATAGAAGAATCTTAAACACAATGCATGATGATCGGTAACCAGTGTAAGTCGCAGAGAACGGGAGAAATGTGACAGCGAATCAAGCTGAGTTTTAAATCTGTTAAATCTGAGATGTGTTTCAGGGAGAGCATAAAGTATCAAGTCGGCAAAGTTACAAAGCATGGATAAGTCTTTCATTTGTTGGCTGGTCGAGATATCGATGGATTTGACTTATCTTATAACTAGAGCATGTTATTGACATGAGCATCCATCACAAGATCAACCTACATTCAGAGATCTTTTCAGAGCCACCATCTCTGTTCAGTGGACAAGGGGCAGTTCATTTGAACGGCTCTTTTCAGACATGTAAGATGAAACACACACACAAAGCAAGCTGAATAACCTAGCAGCCAATTTGATTAAATCAACCATTTCAGAGATATTTAAGACCAACATGTTAGGATATAATATGTATGAATTTTGGCATTGGCATATGTTGCAGGAAACTAAATGATTATGGATTGGAATAATATGTTGACAGATGAATATTGTCCACATAATGTTTGAATTTATGTTTTCGGTTGCTTGTAATGAACTTGATCACCTTAATATTGAACTAATATGGTCACAATAATATTGAAATGCTCTTTTCAAGCTTTTCTGAAATGAGAAATTTGTTGAGGATATTACAAGATGCTTGTTGTGAAATGGCTATCTAGTGAATTGAAAGCCACATAACAGTCTTTAAGGGGGGACTCAAGGAAGTTTTTGATTTGATTTTCTGAGTTTTGCAAGTGCTGTAATTATTGAACTATTAATAATCAAATGCATTAAAAGTATACTTTTATATTATATGCATTTGATTGATTAATAGTTTAATAATTACAGCATTCACAAAATTGAAAAAAATAAACACTTCCTTGAGTCCCCCCTTAATGTCAGGTTATCCTACCTTCCACTCTTGTATGAATTTTGAAGCTTCTTCTGGTTTGACCCCTTTGTGTCTTTTGAATTCCGCTTTTACATATTCATCACCAAGCGCCTGTAATTCCAATGGAAGGGAGCGGTGTAACACCAGGATCCTCTTGAAAAGGCATCTGACGATGGACACATGAGCACTGGCCATAGTGTTAACTGCAATATAACGGGTAAATATATTCAAATTGGATGAACGAATGTAGAGAGCTGGATAGTGTTAAAACATCCAATGCAAATTGAGATCAAGCGATCACAAACCTCGTAGCCAATTTACACACAAAAACCCAGGCCTTGCCTTTTTCCTTTTCTTGTTTGTTAGGGCCTAAAATGAGTACAACAAAAAAAGCATTCATGAAGTTTCGTAATCTAACTAATCACCATCCGTCCTTGGATACCAAAATTGATGAATCATCGCCGTTGCTAGTTCAATTGGTGGCTCTAATTATATCATGGGCTCAAGCCCAGCGTTTTTCTAAAATTGTTACTGTTCACAATGGACCTACGGCACATAATCTCCTGGCCACAGTTCGACATACGTGGGCGCACTTCGATCAGGCTGCACACGTATGCTTGAACTCACAAAATACTGCCAACCAACAACACCAAAGCACCTGATTGGTCAAATTTAAACTGAAGCCTTTTTAACGATCGTCACGCTGCGCCGTATCCACCAACGCAGTGCTCCTGCTGTGCCATAACCACCGACGCAGTGGGGCGTGATGGTGCGTGGAAAAGCTCATGGAGTTTTTCAGTTCTCACATTTGAGCACCAACCAATCAGAGCCTTGAGGTCAAGATGACGTAGTGCGCACAACGGATAACCACTGCACCGTTTTGGGGTGAGGTTGAGCAGGCGTACTTTATTTACGCGAGCTCAACCTCATGTATGACGTGGGCCCATTGGTAAAACCACAATTTTTGTATTTGTTGACTTCATTTGATACAAATTGCAATTTCCCAATGAAAACCTCACCCTCATGCCTCTTTTTGAAGTACCCTAGAATGGGGATACTTTGACCTTTGATGGCTAACTTTGGCCCACCAAAAAAGAAGAAGTTTATTTGTCAAATTTTGAGAAAAGATTTATAGTTTTTAATTTGATATAATTAAAACAACATATTACCCTGCTACAATGTGTGTATCTGCAACTAGACCTAAACACACTACCCTAGGGGATTTAAAAAAATATTTTTAGTTATTTTTAGGATATTTATTTTTCCGACAAATTGCAATTGCCTCACCCACATAGCAAAGCTGTGATTGGACAGACAATTTACCTACATGTATGACAAAACAATACCTAATTAATTTTCATTTGCATTCTTCATTACGACACAGATTAGCATTTACTGAAAAAAGAAGCAAAAAGTGGGCTAACTTTGGCCCTTTGTTTAAGTAAAAGAAAAATATTCAAAACAATAAATTTTCAACATTTACAACCCAATTTATTTGTTAAATGCTTGTAAAAGAAGTCAAAACAAGCAATCTCACCACAAATTAAATGATTTACCTTGTTTATTTGGAATGTTGACCACTAGTTTTACATTTTGTTTATTTGTTGGTGTTTTTGGTATTTATTACATTACATTCTAATCTATAAAATTTTCCTACAAATACTTTTTTTTTTAAATACACTTCTATGTAGAAAAAACACTGTAACAAACCTAAGCATAAACAAAGGATGAAATATCTTATCATCCAAGTAGGTTTGAACTAGATTTTTGCACTCAAAGATTAGGGTTAAACTATCTAAAAATACTTAAATTTTCAAAACAACAAAAATCATGTGAGAGGAAAGTTATACTATCATCAACTTGTCTAGTTTACCAACAAAAAGTATCTTCCATGCCACGAATAAAAATCAAAGTGTAAAAAAGTGGGTCAAAGTATCCCCATTCTACAGTAGGCATGATTAGTGCACTGTGGTTTGGAAGTCACATGGAAATGGCGGTCCTGTGCATTAGAAGAGCAATACCCGACCACGTTTTCAAGGTCACAGACTCCTTCGTAAAAAGTAGGGGATCATCCCCGGTCTGTAACTGTACACCCGTTGTGTGGGGGGGGGGGGGGGGGGGGGGGAGGAGGGAGCCGTAAAGCACCCTTTATAGTAGATATGGAATGCACAAAACGGAATTGTCCACGGGAGCTGTATCGTAAAAATACACACACGATTGGTCACGATGTACTGCTCCAGTGGACATTGGACAAGTCACTTTTGTCAGGGCTGTCAACTTTTGGGATTTGCTAGGAGGGAGAGATACATACTCAAAAAAATAATCGTAAAACATGCACAATTTCCCCCCCCGTCAGCAGCTGAAATCCTGATAAGTGGGGGGTGGGGGGGGGGGGGGGGGGGGGGGGGGGGGGGGGGGGGGGTAGGGATGATGTTTTCTTCAAATCCGCACGAAAATTGCATGGTCAAAATCGCAAATGTACCCAAAATCGCAAATGTACCGACGGAAGCTAGTATAAAAAAGGTGTTGATACACACTTTAATTGAGGTAATTTTGTTGATGCGGGAGATTTTATATGCTATGCGGGAGTGCGGGAGAAAGAGTGTCTATGCAGGAGACTCCCGCCTAATGCGGGAGAGTTGACAGCCCTGCTTTTGTTCATGCTTTCTGTATAAATGAACCATGTGAAGAACCAATCAAGCTAAACGTACCATTTTTGAGTCTAATTTCAAAAATATTTCACAAATTACTGCTGATCAAGACAAAGCAAACACAAATTCTCTGAAACTGTAAATGTGACCAGTGTCACCAGTCGCGTCAAAAAGGACATGTTGTCGGCAAACACTGTTCTGAGATAGAGGCCAATATATTTGGTGAAATATAAAGAAAATAATAGAAATAAATATGCTTCTTCAACTCATATATATCTTGTGATTAAAAAGTCCGATCACCTTTAACATGGTATCATTTTCAAGCTTAAAATGTGTTCTTTCAAGGGATGACAATAACTCCGAATTGACTCATGCCACCAACATGTCCATTTTGATGTGACGGGTCACAAATGTGGTTGAAAAGTTATCTTGAACTTGGGTTAACCTTTTCTTGAACCACCCGGTAGGTAATAGGTACTTAAACATGTATGATCTGAAGCAAAAGTTGGATGTATGTTGGATTCAACAGTGGCCCCTAAGTTGATGAATAGAAGTTATTGATCTCCCCAGTCCCCAGTTACTAAGGGGCAGCGGGGTCGTCCATAATTTTTGCCATTAATTACAGATCATACGTACAAAGCGTAAATAACATGTACGTAACAGGGGGAGGGGGTAAAAATATACCTAAAGCATACGTAACTTAAATGGCGATCTTGAGAAGTTGAGAGGCAGGCATTTTTTATCAAGCCATGAAGCCATTTCTTACGTACGTTACTTGAGGGGGGGGGGGGGAGGGGTAAAAAGTTATGTACTCTCTATACGTATGTGAATGTGAGAATGGCAATAACTTTGAAGAACCCTAAGTTTATTGTTTCGTTTGTCCCATTTGCTGGGCGTGCATGTAAGATTATAATCCTCACATTTAATATCACATCCTCTGGAGCGCTCAATAATGTCTATATTTATCAACATGCCTAGATCGAGGATGCAGATTTAATACACAATCTACTGTACCATGTCATCAAGGTTCTTCCATGCATGGACTTCTTAGTAATTAACTATAATATATAGACTATTAATTAGCTATGAAAACTAGCATGTACAATTGGCTAAATTGTAAATTTACTGTAACAGGAATAGGACAATTTCAAGTAAGTTTTACTTGGAAATTGAAATAAATTTTACCAAGACAATATTCTTTGAATATTAAACACTATCATATCTGAAGCAAAAGTTTGACATTATAATTTCATTCACAAAAGTTGAAAAATATTGATGAAAATATCCGACGTTGACTCAAAATAATTATTATGCTTTCATTCCATAGCTCTCACACAGAGCACATTATTATAGCTCTCACTCACACAGAGAGCATAACTCTCACACAGAGAGCAAGGATTCAGAGCTATGAAATAGCAAGGTAGCTACTTCTCATACTTTAAGCTTATTTAAGCTTATTGCGCGATATTCATAACACGATGTGCTGAATTTTGCAACTTTGAACACTAGCTTTAGTACACTGTACGGTACCAGTCACACGGACACAGCACCGACGGTTTTGTTTAGCACTCACATTGAAATCAGAAAACCTACCTGGTAAATGTAATTATATTACAGGAAGCAGACATCCAGAGAGCCTTTGGCGCAACGAGCAACAGTTTATACTGGCTTTTAGTTACGTGTTTGACAGGATTTGTGTCTTTCGTAAGCAGTTCATGAGTTACAAAACTACGGTTGAGGGAAATTCCTTTGACCTATATTTTGACCCCTGACCCTAACAGATAATTGATTGGCAATTCCATTTTATAGTAGGGAATAATTATAGGGTAGTACGTTTAAAACAAATGCACATTATTTTTATAACTGTTCCCATATTTCATTTCAAATTAATCTATACACTCATTAATTGTATTCTCTTTCTTCAATATCAGTTTGATTTATTAAAAAGAACAATTAGAGTCAATACTTAAAACGTATCAGCCCCTTTTATTTTGAGGTCGAACTTTATCAATATTATTCTTAGACATAGCATGATACTTCCGGCAATAGATGAGTCTACATGTACAGTGTAGCTAGGCGATTCCACTGTCATGCGAGTTGCGACGAATTCTTCTAATCTAAGTTCTATAAAGTGATCGTGGTAATTTTCTCAGAGACAGTCCACAGTGCAGAATTGTATCCTGAGCAAATCAGAACTTGTCAATGTAGGCGGCAGGTGAATATGTGTTCATTATTGTTGGCATTTACAGAAGCTGGCTTTTTTGTATGTCAACACAATAATAGTAAATACTCAATCATTAAATCATGTCAATACTCAATCATTTAAATCATGTCATATTATTATTTTAGGCCTACTCATATTTTAGTATTGTCATGATTCAAAATCAAATACTAAGGGTAGATTACCACCAAAACGGAAAGAAGTATACTAATACAGTGGCGCGGCGGGCCGTAGCCAGAGGGGGACAGGGAGCCAGAGTACCCCCTGACATAGTTAGGGATGTTCATATAATTGACTATAGAGGGCGACATTTTTTTAAAATTTCTTTTTCAAAAATATGTAGAAAACTTCATGTTTACCTCTTTTAAATCCAGCGGAAAAGTACGAAACAAGCTAGGTGTATTCACTGATGTCTAAATAACCCCACACAAGCAACTGGACATCATGAAAGTAAACCCTTTTTTACCTAAAATGATTTAAAATGTGCATGACTTGCCCAGTTTTCAGCAATATGAGGCAAACTACTTTTGGTTAACTTTTTTTATTATTCAGCCTGCAGACAAGGTTGAACCATCATTTTTTATTGTAAAGTACAATGTTTCCATGTATTCCATTTTCAAAGAGATAATTTTATTTTC